>CAWUFW010006840.1:310000-587500 GCA_963921515.1 Calotriton arnoldi | reverse complement strand
GAAGCACCTTATAGGGATGTATGTCTACCAGCTTCAGCTCCAAAGACAACTACACATGGAGAGGCAGACCATTGAAGGGATTTACCTTTGGCTTCCGATCACCACTTAGGCGAGGAATCCTCATGTCTCTTCTTCATGTGTTTACAGGCTTTGTCCCTCAACTACTACGAAGAAGGACAAGACCTAAAAGGTTACCTGAACCTGGAACATGATCAATGACTGGAATGGCGATCGTCGTGGACACAGGCCATGAAGAGCTTGTCCATGTGCTCCTTAATGGCCTTGAGGTGCATGAGGCTGTACTTGTCGCACAACCTAGAATTGTGCCACAACCCCAAAAATGCACCTCATGAGAGTCCGAAATGAACATCTGTCTATTACAGTGCCTGTAAGGTTTAATCCGGACTTCTGCCACAAGAGAGCTAGGAAAGTTTCCGGATTCAATCTGATGCCTGGTGGTAATCCTCTAGTTTCTTTCTCAAAACTGCTCTGGGTTCCCTCGGTTTTGGGCACTTTAAGGCTACAAGATATTATAACTTCACTACTAAGCATATTGTGGGAAGGGAGTCTCAATAAAATGTAACATCCAACTAGTTCTGTATTTACCAGGGTGTGGTTTCAGTCATGATCTCCTATTTGCATCCTCTCAGTTATTCAGAGCCCACATCGCCACCCTAAGCCGTCTCGCCACCCTCCCCTCCAACATAGCAAACCTCACTGTGTGTAGCCAGGCAGGACAGTACAACATTACAATGCACTTGTTCATTTCCTACCGAAATCACTGCCATTGACCCTTTTAACCACCTATTCAAAGGACTTCTTCGGCTTTGTACACAAATCAGCGAGAGGTCCCAGATGACATTGTGTGGTGAAGTTAGTTGTGGGTAGGAACGTTATCTATGTAATGGAGTTGGCTGATGTCATGGGTTGGAATGCGGAATGTTTACTATGTAATTAACAGTGCGGTGAGACAGAGATTGGAGCGGATCAGAGGTGGAAGTATCTGTGGTGTGTATACCAGGATTACATTAATGAAGTACATTCCTGAAGATAGTGTGGAGAGTCTTCCTTACAGATTTGGCGACGAGCTACTACGTAGTCCTGGTACGAGAAACCTACGCATTACCAGTGAATTTGGCTAGTGCCTGTGTTTTAGACTGTATGAGGGAAAGGCACCGTAGATTACTTTAGAGCAATTCAGGTGTTCACATGGAGTTGAGTCCATCAATACCTCCAGCTCCAGGGTATCAAGCATTGTTTACGTAATTTCCAACAACTGCGACCTACGTGTGAAGAAGACAGCTGCTACCAGCTTGTGAAGAAGACAGCTTGAGACGCGCATTACACGAGTGCCCTTATTCAAGCCCGATAAGCAGTAGAGGGGGCATATACAAGCCCAACCAGCTGTAGAAAGGGACATCCAACCACATAGGCAGCCATATTTTGGGAACATTCCTTGCATTAGTTCCAGGGATATTTTCACCGAGACGTTCACGATTGGCATGTCTAGAAGGGTATCGTGCCTTCACTTTCGACAATTTCATTCAACTATTTCAGCGACAGGCAAGCTTCTTTTATGGTAAAGGCCTGTTTAAAGTAAGGGAATTTAGAGCATCAAGAATGCAACGCATGTTATAGCAGACACACTGCAGTGATGCCAGGTATATTTGATTGTGTGAAGGGTGTCAGCTATCTTCCATCAGCGACAGACACACTTCTTTCAAGGTAAAGGCCTGTTTGGGGGAATGCAGTCACATCTATTATATTGATTTTGGAAGTTATTTATTGGGTTAATATTGACTTCCCAACATCTGAGTCTTTGCCTGTGATTTTCAAGGTGTGCTTATTGAATATGGCTTCAAGTAGCGTGTGGAATTTATCACCATCACAAGTATTTTTGGCAGCTAAAGGGGAGCCAATTTTAAAATGGGACAAATGGAATGAGTATTTTGAAAATTATATATCCACCTTAGAGGATGAAGAAGATTTATCAGTAGAGAAAAAGACAATTTTACTATATTGTTTGGGAGCTGGTGGTTTGAAGATTTATAATCGTATATAGAAAAAAGTCAGCCCTCGGGGACAGAGCGACGTTTACAAGGATGCATTTGGAAATTTAGACATGTACTTCAACCCTACAGTTTGTATATAGGTAGATCAGTACAGGTTTTTACACAGGGAGCAGCAGAAGGATGAACCTATGAAAGACTATGTAGCAGCATTAAAGAACTTAGCGTTAGCTTGTAAGTTTTCAAATTTACATGATGAGTTAATACATGACCAGATAGTCATGCATGCTGCGAATTCAAACATACAGAACAAATTGGGGACTATGGGGGAGTTGACATTCCAAGAAGTGATTGAGGTAGTGAAAAAAGCGGAGTTGACTCGCAGATGTGCCAAAGCTGTTATTCCGGGCAAAAGCGAGAAAACTAGCGAGGACATTGGTAAAAAAGTGTAGGTGCGAAGGAACATCCTAAAAAAATGACAACAAATGTGTACAAACCTAGTGTTAAGAAAGAGGTGAAAGAAGGGAAGGTTACGGATCGTACGGCTCAAACTACATTTAGGTGCATATGCTTTAGATTTGGTAACAAAGGGCACTTGGCTAACGACAGGAGATGTCCCACAAGGAACCAAAGATGTTCAGGTTGCGGCTTAGTAGGGCACTTCCTAAAGGTGTGTAGAAAACAAAAGGGCAAAGGTGTGAGTCTTCTTACGCAGGATTCTACTACAGGATCGGAGGGGTCGGATGATGAAAATATAAAAATGTGCATTTTGAGTGTTGAAGAAGTAGTGCTGGTGGTGATTGAACAGCCGAAGAAAAAAATGAAATGTGACATTACTATGGGTGGGGTGACTATAGCAATTACAGCGGATTCGGGCTCACCCTATACCATAGTAAATGAAAAGTGGTAGCAGGAGAAATTCGCCCCGACTTTAGGGAACATATTAGAACCTACCAATACATGCCCAAAAACGTTCACGGTGGAGGACATTAAAATGGTGGTAAGGAGTCTTGCCTTTCAAATGTAAAAATAGAGGCATAGTGCACATTGTATGTTGCTGTTGCGGGACCCTCCGTATTGGGCTGGAGGAATCAAGGTGATTTGGGAATCGTACTGGAACAGCCTGGACCCGGTAGTAGTGGTGCAACCAAGTGATTAGCTGGAACAAGAGATTTTGAGGGAGGGTCGCAAAGTTTTTTCCGGGTACAATTGGAGAGTTAAGAGGGTTCCAGCATAAAATCAGACTTAAGCGTAACGCTGTACCTCATATGCATAGCGAGGAAGACGAGGGAGAATTGGAGAGACTGTGTACTGAGGGGGTAAAAGAAAGATGAAGCGTCAGAATGGGTTTCACCATTAGTAATCGTCAGGAAGGCTAATGGGAAACTCCGGTTGTGTGTGGATAAGAGAGACCTGAACAGGAATATAATAGTTGACCAGTTTCCATTGCGCAAGATAAGAAAAATGCTTTCTGTCACTAGGGAGTCAGATGATACACGAACATAGACCTCACTGCGGCCTGTCAACAGGTACCATTACACAAGGTTAGCAGGAGTTTTGCTACGTTCATCACTCCATTTGGGTGTTTTAGGTTTGTGAGAGTTCCGTTCAGATTGGCCTCTGCGGAAGCAATGTTTCAGCATATTATGTTCGAGCTGTTTAAGAATGTAAATAACGTAATGTTTTTCCAGAATGACGTTTTGATTATGGGAAAAAACAAGAATGACCATGATAAGACAGTGAGGGAAGTAATAGATATATTGAAATCCAAAGGACTTATCGCAGAATTTAGAAAGTGTAAATTCGCCAGACAAAATGTACCTGGGGTATGAAGTGTCTGTTGAAGGTTTTAAGCCAAAGAAGGAGTTATTAAAAGTATAAAAACAACAATTGATGGACAGAATGCAGAACAATGTCATACATTCACCCCAGTACAGATCTAGGGTGGTGTGGTGAGCAAAAGAATGATGGATTTAACCCAGATCCTTGTAACTGGGTGTGAATGTTTGCATTGTCCAGCATTCCGTCCATCAACTATTTCTTCTGCATATGTCGCCGTAAGTGGGAAGGGTATCCCCAGACGTGGGTCTCGTACTCACTACACCACTGTAATAAAGCTAGCCTGGGTGATGCCCCGAAACTGGTCCCAGGATGCTTGTTTCCGGTCCAGGGAGGACCTGGCTTGGCAGTTCGGGCAGGACTGTTCCCACAAGGAACAGGGTCAAGACTGATTTGCATATGGCTGGGTCCAAACTGGGGTGGTGTGGTGAGCAAAAGAATGATGGATTTAACCCAGATCCTTGTGACTGGGGGTGAATGTTTGCATTGTCCAGCATTCCATCCATCAACTGTTTCTTTTGTTATTAGAAGTATAGTCACCTGTACCTAGCAGTAAGGACCTAGTGAGAGCCTTCCAGGGGCTTGTAGCATTTTATACGAAGTTCATGGAGAAATTCTCAAGTAAGACATACAACTTTAGGCAAATCTTTTTTTTTTTTAAATACGTTTGAGAGGACGGCACAGAGTCAGTAGAAATCTGAAGCAGTAAAACAAGAGATGTGCACAGCAGTGCCTTCACAAGGTTTTAGCCCCACATTAAGATCCATTGTCACCACCGATGCAAGTTGCAAAGACAAAGGTCCAGTGCTTACCCCATTGAACACGCACGGTGAAGTGTGTGTGGTGGTGTTTGCCTCACATTCGTTAACCATTGAAGAAAAGTATTCGGTGATCGAGCATGAAGCTTTAGCCTGTGAGTGGGGGTTTGAGCACTATAGGCTGTTTATTTGGAGAAGTCATGTGGTGCTGAGGAGCGACCATAAGCCACTTACTAAAGTAATGTCCACAAAGGGGTTGTAGGCTGCATCGCCCTGGTTGGCGACATTGTCTGTAAAACTGCTCAACTTTAAGTATAGTGTATATACAGTCTATGGCTGGTGTACGGAACAAAGTCACAGATTTCTTAAGCATATTACCACTTCCTGTGACAAATGCGCAAGGAGATGATATTGAACAGTATAGTGTGGCTAATGAAGGGGAAGGAGTGGACATTATTTCGCCTGAGGAATGGTGTAAAGCTTACAATGAAGATTCCATCTTAATCGATGTAAAGGCCAGAAATTTAGAAGGCTGACCGGCAAACAATGTACGAAACGACCTAAAGGGGTATTGGGAATTGAACCAAAAGAGCGGCATGGGATCGAGAGGTCGTAAAAGGTAGAATTATTGAGGCAAAGTCTGTATACAAGAAATATCATGATGTCAAGCATGGTTGTTAACCTGTCAATTTGCAAGTGGGAGATATGGGGAGAGTAAAACGAATTGGAGTTTTGAAACGTGGGCAGAATGGATATTCAAGACCTCACAAAGTGGAAAAAATATTTTGTAATGCTACTTTTTTTTGAGCAACAGAAAGGTACGACATGAGTTCCTTATCCATATGGAACAAGTGGAGTGTATCAGTTGGTGAGGAAGGAAAGAAACCTTTTGATTGTTTAATTGATGAGGGGGAAGTTCCATGCACAGAGAAGGTGGTGAACTCCGCTTGTGGAGTTTTCCACACTCCGCGTTACGCAGAGCTCGTGGAGTTCCGAAAGATTCCACTCCGCTACGCGAAGCGGAGTTTTTCCTCGCTCGCGTTTGTCAACATCAAGTTGGCGAGCGCAAGAGAAAATCCACTCCTGGCGAGATTTTTCCTCGTTCGCGATAGTCATCAAGTTAGCGTGCGCGAGCGTGGAAAATCAACCTCCCAGTGAGATTTCTCAATGCAGGCGGTCAGATTTCTCATTGCGAGTGGTCGCGTATGCTCGCGACCGCTCGCGTTGAGAAACCGTCCGTTCGCGTTGAGAAAGCATGCCTCTCGTAAAAATCTACTCGAGCGGCAGAAAAGAAGCAGCGCCCGCTTGCGCTGTGCATGGTGCCGTTCGCGATAATTGCACAGTGCGGACAAGCACCTGGTAAGAAAATCACCACGAACGGCATTTATCTAACGCACTCTGCTGCTCGCGGCGGATTTTTTTTTGCGCAAACTCCGCCCAGGCTTAGTTCATACACCAAATACACCAAAAAATGGGGGTGGGGGTTTCTTCTCCTGTGAATGATTATATATGTGAATAAGTAACTTATACATCTGAAGGAATAATATATACAATATAAATTGTGCTGAACAGTTTTGACATTCATACTTGTTTTAATTTGTTGTTTTCGTTATTGGAAAAAAAGGGAAGATGTGTTGTGAAGTTAGTTGAGGGTAGGAATGTTATCTATGTAATGGGGTTGGCTGATGTCATGGGCTGCTACGTAATTAGCAGTGCGGTAAGATGGAGACTAGAGCTGATCAGAGGTGGAAGTATCTGCAGTGTGTGTACCAGGATTACATTAATAAAGTGCATTCCTGAAGATCGTGTGGACAGTCTTCCTTACACATTCGTATATGGAAAATGACTAATAGCCAGCAACAAATTTCCACCCTCCTACTAATGGGCCATCACCTTCGTCTTAGCTTGTACTTCTAGTCTATGCTTTGATCTTCATTATGGGAACCAATGTTTACCTTTACTAGCTGGGGCCTCAGTAAATCAACAGTAGCCATGACAGGAAATTTGAGTGATCGCACCAAAACATCTTTCGCCCATACATCACATCTATGGATTCTCATTTTGAGTTAGTTCAACATAACGTTTGTAACCCCAGCAACTAAACAGACAAGGGTGAAAGTCATCTAAACCCACTTTGCTGTGCTGCATCCTCTCCATTCAGAAAGTATATTAACGTTTCACTAGCATGGTACTACAATCCTAGAGTGTCGACCCTGACTCACCTTTATAAAGCTCACAACATGACCAAATAATCCATGAATGATACATAAAGAAATAATCCATTTAAGTATACCCCAATTGTTCCCCGGCAGCACACAAAGTAGTAAAAAAAAAAAATAGTGAGTTCTGCGCACATCTAATATTACTCAGATGGGTGAAAAACTTTCAATTAGATTTTTTTAAATGTATCCTCATTTTATATTTTGTTTTATACAGATCTCCACAGAAGCTTCCCAACAATCACCAACCAATGCGCTCGTGATTCAAGGCCTCTTACTAGGCAACCACACCATTGTGTCAAAGCCATGTATGTTGCACACCACATTCAACATGCACCTGATAGTCTGCCTGTTGGACGCAGCACTGTGGAGTGAACAAGAGGAGTTGAAGGCCTCTCACAGTTCAGGACAAGACCAAGGAATGTGGAGCTTCCCTGGACTTGTGACTCAGCAGCTCCCCTACATGCTTGGCTGGCCTGGGCCATCAATATACTAAGCAATAGTTTGTAGTGTTCCCTGCACCTTACCACATATAAGTTGAAAAAAAATAACCGACGGATAAATGTCTTCATCAAGAATATTTTCATAATTTTGAAAAAAAATCTGTAGATTCTGTGGGTTCATAATGGAACGTAAAACATCAATTAGAAGTTAGATAAATACCAAGAATCTATAAAATATTGATAAAACACTTGTAAGAAACAATGGACAACAGTTTGTTTTATATTAAAAATACACCATCTGAAATAAAACCAGGTGAAAAGGGAAAAAATAACCATTGCAGGAGTCTTTGTAATGTTCAACTACTGCTGATTTTCCAGCTAGTAAATACCACCTTACAGGGTTGCTGAAAAGAAAGAAAAGAAGATACTAAAGATGTAACTGTATTACCTGGATCAACAGCTTGGACACGAACTGGGGAATCACAACATATCGTGAAACCATAACCATCCCGTCCTCGAGGAACTGCAATCTGAAGAAAAATGTAAAACTATCACTGTTTGAATTCCAGTTTGTAGGCATGTATATTCTGCTTCAGGCATTGAATCCATTTTATTTTTTGTTTAAATAATTTTTATTAAAAAAAAATCTTTTGCACAGCATTAGGAAAGCATACAGTCAGAGCAGCGCTCATATAGCGGGTATAAAAGGAGAGAAAAGAGATTGCCAGTAGCATGATGTACAGTAACCAACAGTATCAGGAAAAACAGAGATGGAAGGCATGATGCGCACACCAGACCGGGAGGCAATATCCCAACAAGGGCAGAGCAGTGCTGACAAAGTCCACAGCACCGGGTAACATGTGAATAGTGCAGGTATGGTGCAGTTCAAACTCAACCGGGGACATAGGGTACAACAAAATAAGGACAACATAAGCGAAGGAAGGGTAAGGGAGAGTCGCTTCAAGACCTGCTGCCGCATCCAGTGTAGCTGGGAGGGCCAAGGGCCACCAAGAGCTAGGGACAGTGGGGCACCGAGACAGAGGGGCTAAATCAGTGCAGGTGTCGGTTTCAGTCTGCAGTCACGTCAGTGGGGGACATACCCCGAGTAATAACCCTCTGTGATGTAGTCGGGTTCCCTGTGTCAGTGTCCACACCTTGGAGTGTGGAGACCATTTCATCCCATTGAGGTGCCAGGGGGAACATACGAATGCCAAGCAGGTCCTCCCTACGTAGTGCCGCACCCTCCGCACTCGCCCATGCATTGAATCCATTTTATGAACGCTCTCCACAAATCATCATCTCGAGAGACGTCCACCTTCTGAAAAATGTAAGCCCCACTGGTCTTAAACAATGCAAGATGATGGGGAGCCCAAATTAAGAGAAGACATGACTAGCTCCACACTCACTTCTAAGGTGAGTACTTGAAAATGGTGTGGCTTTTAGTAAAACATATTTACCAAATCTGAGCAAGGCACTGACTCTAGTACACCACAACATGAGAAATGAAAAGGTACCTACCCTCAAATATCATCCTTGGCCTGGTAGCATTCACTGAAGTCATTGAAAGGGTAACAGATCCTTAAAACCAATAACATCTTTGGTGTGGTGGCAGTATTTTGTAAACCAAAGTGATGGTCACACAAGAGCACAAACAGAACAGCCCAAGGTCATAAGAGCGACATGGATGAATACTGTAAGCTGGACACAGTAAAATTATGAGGGCCACGTTTTGTTGCTTGCAGTAGAGGATGTTATTCTAAAGAAACTTAGGAATGAGGTTAAATATCCCTTTACGATGTGTAGTGGAAAATGTATCACTTTAATAGGACTCTACTTCCTCCCACAAACACCCAAGTCAGCCCACTCCAAAAAAATAGCAATCAATAAAAGACTTATAAAAGAAAAAAAGGCCTCAGCAACCTCCTTAGTACAAGATACAGCCTATTAAGTAAGACCATTGCTGTAATCCAGACCTGTTGCTGCTTTGAGAACAAAGGTATTACGTGTGGGTTCCGGACGATTTGGGCTGAAGAATGACCATTCCACGATCACACCATGGATCTCAACCAATAGAAAACATGCAAAATTGTGCAGAAGTTACTTTGTGGGCTGGAACAGTGAACATTTCGAGGTCTAATAACTTTGTGGGAAAAGCACGTGTGCGGCTATTTTTCCTTCTTGGGCATGTCATGCTGTTGGTCCAAACTCTGATTATCCTGAACTGAACTCATCTGATTTCCCCTGTACTTCATCAGTTGGTGAAGTTGAGCAGGCTAAACCTTTCAGCTGAAGGGTTAACTAATCAGACTATCACACGCAGTGCTTTAGTCCACCTTGCGTCTCGGTCCTGATAATCTACAACTGAACTTTGGTTCGTATGATTCCTGAGTTGCATACTGAAATTGCAATGTGTATTCTTTCTTTCTCTCTCCACTCATGCCAGTTATTTGATTTATGATTTATTTTGCTTTAAACTGTGACTCTATTGTGATTTTACCTGTAGTCAACTGAATAACCAAGTATTAAAGATTGTGTTTTTGTGTATTGACCATGCATCTTCAAGATTAGATAAAAGTACCTTGATAGCTATTCTGAGTTTGTCTTTCCTAATTGATATTATTGATATGATATGGTTATTGATTATTGTTAGATAGGCATTTCTTCATTACAGGTCCTCATGAAGGAAGGCTGCTCTGGTAATACTCTCCTCTAAGCTCTGTGCCCTAATACTGTAAATGCATTGCTTCTTCATGCCACGATGCAATTAAACTCATTGCGCTGGCGCAATACAAAAACTAAACTCTTAAATTTACATATTTAAGAGACTGACAAAGACAGAGCAAAGTGGGACTTTTCTTCAAAGCTTAAAGATGGCCAAAAGACAATACAAGCCTGGTAGCACACATTAGTTTTGGGGCAAGAAACCCATACCTTTTATCAAATATCACATAATGTGAAACCCTTTCTTTTGTTTCTTCGGCTAGGGTATATTCCCCTTAACTCTTTAGAAGCAAGAAGTGGAGCTCCAGTTAATTCTGCTAATTGTAATTTATGTGCTATGGGCCCGCAAAACCTTTTTCATGTACTTCATATGTGCCCAGTATTAAGTGATTCTCAAAAGCGTTTATTTGCTTTATTAGAATGTTTTAACTTAACCACGCATCAAGATTTTATATTTTTAATCACTCATCCACCAAATGAACAAGTAGGTTTCTCTATATTTAAATTTTTAAGGAGTATGCCTGTATTTTAGAAAAGTTATGAATTTTTATTATATTGATTGCAATTTGTCGGTATTATTACACATTTAGATACTTGTCCATTAATTGACGTAATGTTGATCTCTGAGGAGGTCTAAATCAATATTATTAATAAACTTGAACTTGGTGATCAAAAGAGTTGAAACTCAAAATAATGTTACCTCTCAAATTTGTGCCAAAATGAACACTCTTCATAGCCTAAAAGAGAGCCGTAATAATTATCTTTTATAAAAAAGAAAGGTGTTAAAAATTGCTCAAGAAAGGTCTGCCAGTTATTTTGGCTCCTGATCTGTACTTCATACCAAGATCCTATAACTCTGATCTTGTGAGCACTTCATTGGTTTCCAGTGGGCCAAGGACTAAAGTGAAACAGAATGTAACATACAGAAGGCCTTCAGGTGTATGAACTTTACTTTCTTCAGAAACTCTCTCAAGCCACACTGCCTACTCCCAAACTACCTAAGATCTAGGCGATATAAAATGGCCCCAAATTAAATTTAGTATTATTCCTATTGCTTTTGCTGAGTAATCTATGTGCCAGTTTACATTTAAAAGTCTATCTAATTAATTGATTGGTTATTCGTATTTATCGGCTATTCGTTTCTTCAGGGCTGAAACCAGTTTTCATGATACCCACAAAATACGGTCCTTCAATCTCAAAAACGATCCTTTCCATCCAAAAGTTATTTTACTTATTTAGGAAACGTTCCCATAGTTCACTATCTGAGCCAGCAAGGATTTAAACAGTTTTCATGCTTTAAAAAAAAACATGCACACAGTATGTTGTTGAGCGATCCAAAATGTCACCTTATACTACCACAGTCTGTTCAAGGAAGACTTGAAAAACTGCCCGTTTCTGACAATGCTTTGAATGCTAGAGTCAGACAGCTAGATGTGCGCCCCACCCCTTTCCTCCAGAAGGAGCTGCACTCAGTCTAGCAAGCATCGCTTTTTTGGAATCAGGCGTGCCAGAAGTACAATCACACTTACCAGGAGGCTATTAGATTGATTCTGTCAACAGACGGGTTCCAAGTTCACTATTAGATTGATTCGGTCAACAGACGGGTCCCCAAGATCACTGCTTACCAATTGCCACTCAGGTTTGTTTTCCATTACAGTGTTAAGCTCTCATGAGTGGCCTGGATGTTATATATTTACTATTCTATAAAAAGGCTTATCAATGAGGGAACCAAAGAATGGCTTGCACCAAGGTTGTAAGGGAGAATAACGACTGACTATTTAAATGAATTGCAGTTAACTAAACTAAAAGTACATTTATTTTATTCACTGTAGAAACTTTTGGGCTCCTGGTATGAAATCCAGCCACCCGCTGTTCCCACCACAGCAACTTCATCCACACTCAAACATCTGAAAGGCTGAATGCTGCTGCCCAAGACTGCAATGCAAAATGCAGGGAAACTGTTAAATGAAAACCCTACTTAGTGGAATAAATACATTTTACTATCCCATAAAATTTTACATCGTTGGATGGAGTTCATATATTAGTCATCTATTTTGGTCATCACTATGAACGAAGTAAACTCTTGCAAAATTTTTATTGTAACCTATTAATATAGAGCTTACTACCCCTGACAAGGCGTTGAAGTGCTTTGTAGTGAATAGCATGCTACTTCTGAATCAAAGGTTAGAGGTAAATAGAAAGCAGATTAGTAATGTGTGCTTACTTTTCCTTTTAAGATTAGATGTGTTTGTGCTGTCAAGAGCTCATGCATTAACTATTGTTTTGAATAGGGATACATTAATTGAAATGGATTAGTAAAGGAAAGATGCAAGGTGTGGGAGCGGTGAACATTTGCACCTGTTAGTTGGATGAGTATGTAGATGGAGAGGAGTCTGGAAAACATGTATGGGAGTCAATTGTACTCTGAAAGTTTTGGGATGAGTAAGAGTGTACATATAAATATATACCCACTTGTGCATACAGGTATTAACATTTACATGGACAGACGAACACATCACCTCTGGTAACGCCTTTTCTGGTAGACACTATCTAACTGCAGATTCGTCACCTCAGAATATTTCTCAGGCATCAGACTGAATCCGGAAAAATGTGAGCAGTACCTCTACATGCCGGTAGATGGTGTCGGTGGCTCTGCGTCAACGTTGTCCATGTTGGAAGTGGCGTGCGGGGTGCCTATATAGGGGCCACCCCAGAACACTAACAGAAGTTTATTTCTTGCCTATTTCCACATCAAAAACACGGAGCCACATCATAATGATTTTTGGCCAGTGTGCACAGTCTAACGGCATCTTCTAGGTGAAGAGCCCAGTTCACAGAATGGGAGGGTCTGTAAGGAACCTGCAGGTAGAGTCTATACCGGAAAAAGTGCTACCGAAGGTAAGCAACTTGATCTTTTGATAGAGACTTCTAACCATAGATTCCTCACCTTAGAAGAGATCCTTCCCAGAGGTTGGTCTGTGAACTGTCTTGAATCAAAAAGTCCTGGAGGATCGAACAGGCAAAGTTCTCGTATCAATGGACCTAACTGTCTAGGCAGTAGTATCTCATGAACGTGTGGAGTGACGCCCATGTAGCAGCATACAGATGTCCAGGACAGGAACGCCGCGTGCTAACGCAGTAGTAGCGGCCTTGGGCTTGGGTGAATGATCCCTCAAGCATATATGGTGCTGCTTCTTAGCTAGTGCATAGCAGATTTTGATGCAGAGTACAATCCATCGAGATGGTCTGTTTTTGCACCGCCATGCCTTCTTTCGCTCAAGCAAGCACAATGAACAGCTGATCGTCCACCCGGTGTTCTTTGGCGCAATCGATGTAAAAGGAGAGAGCTCTTTTTGGCTCCTATTTATGGACTCTCTTATCTTCCTTGGAAGGATGAGGTTGCGCAAACAATGTCGGCAGTGTGAGGTTTTAGCTGACAAGGAAAGGGGTCACCACCTTCAGCAGAAAGAAGGTACTAGTCTGAAGAACCAGTTTGTATGGGTAGAAGCTAGTGTAAGGAGGATTAACAGAAAGAACCTGAAGCTTGCTCACGCTCCTGGCCAATGTAATCGGCTCTAAAAAGACTTTAAGCATAAGAAGTCTCACCGGGCAGCTGTACGCGAGTTCATAGGGAGAACACATAAGATATGTTGAGACCGAATTAAGGTCCCATTGGGGCATTACAAAAGGGGTAGGCGGGAACAGATGCTGTAAGCCCTTAAGAAAACATGCCACAACTGAAGACTTAAACAGAGTGGGCTGATCCAGCAACTGGAAAAAGGCTGAAATGGCAATAAGATAACTTTTAATAGTGCCCAGGACAAGGCCTTCCTGAGCTAAAGGCACCAAAAACAACAGAACCTCCGACAGAAGCAGAAAATGGATCAACTTTTTGCGAGAAGCACTGAGCCACAAACTTGTTCCAATGGCAGGCGTGCACGGTTTTTGTTGAGGGATGCCTTGCTGCCGGAATAACATCGCAGATCTCGGAAGGAAGATTGAAAATACTCAGCTGTCGCCGGTCAATCTCCAAGTATGAAGGTGGAGATTGCAAAAGCCTGGTGTAGAATACGTTCCTGCCTCTGCGACAGCAAATCCTCCCAGAGTGGCAACCTGACAAATACTCAAGCCCAGGAGTTCTGGATAGCATACACTTCATGCCCAATCCGGAGCCACTAGGATAATTTGGGCCCAGTCAGTCCTGATCGCTTAAGAACTCCGAACAGGAATGGTATCAGTGGAAAGGCATACAGGAGTTACGAGTCCCACTCGAGGCGAAGCGTGTTCTCCAAGTGAGCGACTCTTTGGAAACTCCAACACGCAGAAGTGCTAACATTGCGTGTTCTCCGCGGTGGCAAACAGATCGAGCTAAGGCACTCCCCATTCATGGAAGAGACTTTGTGCCACCTCTGGGCGCAATTGCTATTTGTGATCCACCAAGTGTTGATGGCCGACTTTGTCTGCCCTAGAATTTAAAGCGCCTGCCAGGTGGCTCACCACAGGAAGATCCCTTGGTGGTGGTACACTCATTTCCAGAGGCACAAGACCTCCTGTCACAGGGTACATAACCCCAGCTCGCCTTTTTTGTTGCAGGACCACATGGTGGCGATGTCCATGAGCACCTGAACTAGTCTCCCCTTGATGGATTGAAGAAAGGCTTAACACCAAGCGGATGACTTTCAGCTCCAGAAGGTTGATATGGAGCCAGGACTGTGCTGGAGACCAGAGGCCTCTGATCTCCATCCCTCCCAGAGGGCCACTACAACCCAGAAGGGATGAATCGGTAATCACCATCAGCTCTGAATGAGGAAGGGAGAGGGGTATGCAGCAGGCCCAATCACGGTCCAGTATCCACCACTGCAGATCTTTTGCAGTCTTCTCTGAAATCTGAACTGGTCACTGAGACTTTAGATCCCTCTGCACAGCCCAAATATGCCACCTGGCATGCACGACTAGCAGGATGCAGGAGGCCATCAGTCCCAGCAGTCAGTGTCTACCTCACTGAAATCCAAGAGCAAGGCTGAAAGATTTGGATCATAGCCTTTTTTGGGTCCTGCACTCTCCTTTCCGGAGAAAAGGCATGAAACTGGACCACGTCCAGAATGGCCCCAATGAAAAGGAGTGTCTGAGGAGGAGTCAGGTGTGAACTTGAAATGTTGATTTTGAACCCCAAAGATGACAGGAGGTTCTCTGTAGTCTGGAGGTGGTTGAAGACTGCCTTGGCGAAGCCCGCCTTCAACAGTCAGTCGTCGAGGAAAGGGAAGACTGGCACCACTGACCTCCATGTTCTGCCGCCACCACTTTTTTGAACATCTGAGGAGCGCTGGTAAGACAAATGGGGAGCACAGAACTGAAAATTCTCTTGTCTGATCATGAAACGCAGGTAGCGTTGCGGGCCGGCAGGACAGATATTAAAATAGGCATCATGCAGGTCCAATGCCACCATCCAGTCTCCAGGGGGCAAGGGTAGACAAGACCTGGACTAGGGTAGCATTTTGAATTTCTCCTTACAGAGGGGGGTATTGAGAGGGTGCAGGGCTAAATTAGGACAAAGGCCTCCATCGTCCTTAGGCACCAGAAAGTAGCGGGACTAACAACAATGTCCTACTTCTGGCGCTGGCACCCTCTCAACAGTCTCTTTGGCCAAAAGGGCTTGCACTTCCTGCCGCAAAATATGGAGTTAGTCTTGCCGCAAAATGGGGAGATAGTCCTCCATCCGTAGCTGGGGGACAATGGAAGGTGCAGAGTCGAAGAGAAAAAGGTTAAGGCATATCCTCGGCAAATGATCTGCAGGACAAACCCGGGTAGAATCTTAGGATACTGCCTCTCACTAGTTGACTGTGCTCCACTAAGGGCATGCAAAAGGGGTTTTGCAGGTGGGGATCTGGGAGGGGGGGCAGTGGACTGGGTAGCCCGTTGGCCTTGGTCGTGGGAGCGGTGGGCACCATGGCCTCCACTGCAAAACTGTTGGGCTCCTTGCTGAGCCTGAATAGCTGGCGGTGTGGGACATCTCTACCAAAGCACCTAAAGGAGCAATAAGCTTAGGGCGGCTGGCGATGCGAAGCAGGTAAGCCCAGAGAGCGTTCAGTAGCCCTTCTCTCTTTGAATTGCTCAAAAGCATAATCAGACTTGTCTCCATACAGGGGAGTCCCGTCAAAGGGCATGTACATAAGGAAAGACTGGACATCAACCGAGAACAGGTTGATCTCAGACGTGCATGGCGGTTAATGGCAACACTGGTACCAATGGCGTGCCTGATGAACTCGATAGTGTCGAAGCCACAATTAATTTCAGGTTGCTTGCACCACAACCATTTTGAATGGCCAGGGCAGGGACAGGTCTGATCTTCACAGATTTCAGGGAGGACTTGAGCCACCACATCTCAAAGGGTGTGGGAAAAGCATCCCAGATGCTATTTACTGAATAGAGGGCCAAACTGGTGTAAGAGAAAACTTGCTTGCCAAAGGTCTCCACCCTTTTGGACTCCGTATCGGAGGGAGTATTTGGAAAAGTGTTGGGGTTAGATCTGCTTGTGGACACCTGCATCGCAAAACTTTTAGGTGATGGGTGCTGAGCAAGGAATGAAGGTTCATCTGGGGCAGGGTGATGGCGCCTGACTATCAGTCTGTTGATGGGGAGCTAGAGCAAGGTTTGGCCCAAGCCCCCAACAAGGTATTGATTAGTGCCTCATTAAATGGCAAAAGGCCTCATCCTCAGCTGGTGGACTTCCATCAACACATTAGTCTTGACCTCCAAGGTGGGGATCTGGAGGACAAGGACTGCGGACACCCTCTGTATGACCATATCATATGAAGCGATTCCTCAGTGGCTAGGGCGGAGGTGAGAGAAGACCAATTTTAGGGGAGGTAATAAGAACACTAGTCTCTTGCAAGCCCTTATACCAATTGCCTTCTCAATAGGGCTGCACCAACTCATCACCCGCGTCAATCATTGTCAGAGTCTGTACAAAATGGGAGTGTAAGGTGTTGTCAGGCGTGGCTTCGGTCAAAATCAGACAAGCGACGACTGAGTCAGAGTAAGACATCTGGCAGTGATGGATATGGCACCGACTTCACAGTTCCAGAGACCTGTGTGGACCGTGGCACCAGAGGCAAGGTTGGGATCAGAGCCGGAAGAGTTGTGATGGGCTCAAAAGGGTCTAACTGGCATCGAGGGTGAACCTGCGGTTTTACCCTAGATAGAAGATTCTTTGGCTCCTTGGGGCCACCGGCGTACCAGAGGTAGACGGCAAGGATCCAAAGACTCAGAGCATGGCCTTGCGGAACTCTTTGACCTGCTCTGGAGAGGCAGACAGGCCCCGGAAACTTGGGCTGAGCTGGAGCCAGTTGCGGGATCGGCTGCAAGTTGAGACTCAGAGCGAGATTGAGAGCCATTGTACCGCCCCCACACCTGCTCAGGTGAATGCAAGGGGCTTCGGTTTTTTATGTTTCTTCTTCAACTTATCCAAAGATTTAGATCTCAGCAAAGGCTGGCCTCTGCGACTCCTGGAGAGAGAATGGAGCAGGGATCAAACTTTTGACTTGGAGCGCCACTCAGATCAGTCTTGTTGCAGAGTTTTCTTGTGTTTGTCGATGTAAAGCTTCACCTCGTGATTTCGGATGGGCTTCGGGTTCATCATTGAGCAGTCACTGCAGGCCTTAGAGTTCACAGACATTTGTTTGCGACAGTCCCTACAGGGTTTAAAACCTGTTATTTTTAGGGGTGACATAACCTTGCACACTGTGAAATTTGGAAATAAATTATTAAGGTAAGTGTCTCAAAGATGAGAGTTCCAGATCCACATCAGGTGGCGCGGGAAGAAAGGAACTGACATCTGCATGCTGCAGTGTCGTCTGTATAGGCTATGCAAGTCAACTCCGGAGGATAACTACGTCCGTGCGGAGCTGCATGGCACCACCTATTGGTGAACTGAGGTACTGCCGAAAAGTTTCCGGATCCAGTCCAATACCTGGGGAATATTCAAAAGGTGAGGAATCTGTGGCTTGAAGTCTCAATCAGAATGGCTAGATTAAGAGTATAATCGGGATACAATTCTAAATATAATATTTCACTAAGAATGAGCTCAGTGCGCTAGCGGCCAGGCTGCAGCCCCATCTTGCTGCACTCATACACCCAGACCAGTCCGGCTTCATGCCGGGCAGAAACACGGCAATGAACCTGCGACGGCTGCATGGTGTGTTGGCTCGAGGGCCTTGTATCCAAGAAGAAGCGGTTATTCTATCACTGGATGCCAGTATGGCCTTCGATCGGGTGGAGTGGCCCTTCCTTTTTGCGGTACTGCGACATTTCGGTTTTGGACCAAAATTCTGCGCCTGGATACAACTGCTCTACGCACAGCCATTGGCACAAGTAGTGGTAAATGGACGATTGTCAGAGGACTCTTCCGCTGGGGAGAGGAACTAGGCAAGGCTGTCCCCTCTCCCCACTACTGTTCGCCCTAGTGTTGGAACCGATGGCGGCATGGATACGGAAGGACCCGGTGATTCAGGGGATGAAATGGACGGAGGGATGGGAGGACCGAATCTCCCTATATGCGGACGACATACTCTTATATTTGACACACCCGAGCCGGTCCATTAATCACCTTCTTGACATCTGTGCGTCCTATGGGAGGGTCTCAGGCTACTCAATCAACTGGGCCAAATCGATGCTATATATACTCAAAGGCCCCCCCCCACGCTTGCCCCGGGGAGCTGCGATACAGATAGCACAAGACGGTTTTAAGTATCTCGGTATAAACATCACGCCCCACCATTCGCAATTCATAGAACGTAATTTACTCCCACCTCTGAGGAGGCTGAAGAATGACGTTAAAAGTTGGCACTCCCTCCCACTGACACTGCTGGGGAGGGCGGCGTTGTTTAAAATGATGGCTCTCCCTAGGTTCCTATATGCACTACAAAATACACCCATGCCAGTTCCCCTTTCATACTTTAAAGCCATCGAGGCGGAGGTGGGCCACCTTCTATGGGAAGGAAAACCTCACCGAATAGCTATGTGTAAACTAACTCGGAGCTGGTACGATGGCGGCATCGCCCTGCCTAACGTCCAGTTATACTACTGGGCATCCCAGCTCATAGTGATTAATCAATGGCTGCATGCCCCGCAGGACGAACCTGCTCTGCGCATGGACAGGCACACTCTAGGTACGAACGGACTTCTGGGTGCCTTATATGACAAACCAAAGAAAAACACACTAATAGGACCCACGGCCCACACAGTGCAGGTCTGGTTCGCGGCGCAACGTGCGCTAGGATGGGAAGGGGTGGTAACGCAACATACGCCACTGTGGGACTCCCCAGGCTTGGTAGACTACGCATGAGCAAGGGCTTTACAAGATGGGACCTCATAGGCATCTCCCGGGTCGGCGACCTATGGAAAAAGGGAGAGGTGATTTCATTTGCACAGTTACAGGCAACGTATAAGATGGCTGGGAGGGAACAATATCGATATACTCAAATTAAGCACGCCCTGGTGACGGCCATACCTCCGGGAGCCGATCTGCCAGAGTCCTCCCCACTCGAGGATCGTTTATTAACAGACTCAATATCTAAAAAGGCAATCTCATTAACATACCGAAAGTTGATCAATAATCAGAAAGATCCCACACAAACCCTAAAAGAGAGATGGCAGGCGGAGGTGGGGGAGATGGACGAACAAGAATGGCAGGAGGCGCTGGCGTCCCCACGGGAGGTGGCGACCCCTTCCAGGTTAAAACTCGTGCAACTCAAAATACTGCACAGAACGTACTACGCGAGAACGACACTGCACAAAATAGGGAGGGCAGACACACCACTTTGCCTGAGGGGTTGTGGGCTCACGGGTACTTTCTATCACACGATATGGGACTGTCCCCACATTACACAATACTGGAGGGCGGTTATGGCTACGATCACCCAGGTATGTGGGGTCGAGGTCCCCCTGAACCGCGGAGATGCCTACTTAATGTGTGGGAACCCACAGATCTCAAACACGCAGCACAGGACTGGGCGACCTCAGTATTACAATAGCCAAAAGAAATGTCGCACAGCATTGGGGAGCCCCAACGATACCCTCCCATCAGCAGTGGTGTCGCGATCTCGATAGCGCCATGGTGGCGGAAAAGGCAGTCTTTATCAATAGGGGATGCCCCCGAAAATGGACACGAGTATGGGGGAAGTGGAACACTTATCAGGGTAATATATGTGCCCCTCCACCCGAGGACTCAGACCCGGACTTAAGCGACTGAAAAATAGGAAGCAGGCACACTAGGAGCAATCCCCTAAGGGAGGCACGAGATTTCGTAACTGAAACAATGACGGGATGGGTACAACTGTATTTATTTATTTTTTTCCCAATTACTAGGTACAGTGCTATTGTTTGTTATAATATGTCATTTAAGCTATGTAACGGTCATTAAGTGTGAAAAGCTTTGTTTGTTGTGTATAATATTCACAATAAAATGTTTAAAAAAAAAAAAAAAAAAAAAAGGAGCTCAGTGCGTGATTATGGTATAAGTGTCAAGTAATAATAAGGCAATAGCTTGCAGTGAAAATGCCAATGAGTGCAGGGATGCATTACCTTAAGTAGGCCTTCCCAGAAAACACCATGTGTTTGAATAAAAGCAGGTTCTGAAAGATTCACTCAATCATACATCTATGTAACAAACTTACAGGAATCCAGTATTGCACAGAACTGCACGCCTACCACTGGTGTACTGATTACAACAACCCTATAGTGTCCAAAATACAGGGACCGAATTATGCAGCTAAATTTCTGTGTTGTGAAAAGGTGCTGTGGGAGCCCCAATGTACGATATGTTATGTCACAGTGCAGGGAGGAAGCAGGCTAATATGTAGTTTAAGACAAGCCTAATAAGAATAAACATTTAAATGCAAGGAAACAATTCACCTTGTGGAATGCAGTACATAAACACAAATTAGTGACTCCAATTCACAAATATTTTTGCAAATCTAGGGCTTGTACTTTCACATACTTATGGCTTTCATATCCGTTGATAAGCCCTCAAACTGGTTTTGCTTTCCTGTTGGTTGAGCAAACAGCTATTTGTCGTAGACTTCCATGCATTTGACTTGGTGGACCGGGAAACATTGTGGGAGATGTTGGTCGGTTACAACATCCCAAGGGATCTGCTAAGGTTAATACACGTTCTACATACTTATAATTGGGCGCAGATAATTTTGGACTTAGAAGGGAGCTTATCCCAGAAAATCTCAATTGGAAATGGGTTACGACAGGGGTGCGTACTGGCCCCCCT
Organism: Calotriton arnoldi; assembly: GCA_963921515.1. Lineage (NCBI taxonomy): Eukaryota > Metazoa > Chordata > Amphibia > Caudata > Salamandridae > Calotriton > Calotriton arnoldi. The sequence goes on along the minus strand of CAWUFW010006840.1, from coordinate 566,233 downwards.
ACTTTTCTCCCTATTTATAGCAGACTTACCTTCAGTCGTAGGTACTGTAAGGGGGGCTAGCCCAAAGTTAAATGGAAAACACATTCCTTGTCTATTATATGCAGACGATCTCGTAATAATAGACCAAACCGAGATCGGCCTGCAAAGAAAGATGAATATGTTCAATAAATATTGTAAGCTTAAAAAACTTGTAGTAAATATGGATAAGACAAAGAAATTAAGCTTTGGAAGAAGAAAAACAAGATTCAACTGGTTCCTGGGCTCCACAAAGTTGGATATGGTAAACGAGCATAGGTACCTAGGGATGTGGTTTGAGAAAGGTTTGAGTTGGCATACCCATCTAGACGCATTAAATCTGAGGGCAGCAGCCTCTGTTAGTGGTTTAAAAACATTTAATGGAGTGTATGGCGAAAAGTCTGACAGACCGGTTTTAAAAGCTTATGTAGCCATGGTACCACCACAATTCCTATACGGAGTAGAATTGCTATATTTAACCAGTAAAAAAAGATGGGATGCCGAAGAGGGAAAATGCTTGAAAAACTTATTAGCGCTGCCCATGTCCGCAATGGTCCAGGCAGTAAGATTAGAAATAGGAATGACCTCATGGGATATAATGCCATGTATGGCGCTATTAAGATTTTGGCAGCGCCTGGGCGATGAAGAACTTAAAATCTTGCAGTGGTGTAGAAATGAGATATTGAAGAACGAGTTAAGATGGGCAAAAGGAATAAGAGAAACTATAATTAAAGTTTGTAGAACTATGAGGATCAAGCTGTGCCCACAGACTTTACAAATTGAGGTTGATAAGAGGGAACTTAGGGCCCGGGGAGAGAAATCTCTCGAGCTCATGATCAAGATTATCTGAAGGGGAAAAAATCTGTATGTTTTATGGCCAACTCGTGGCAAAATGAACAACATTTCCCATACATCGATAGACTACCGTGTCAGCAGATAAGAGAATTGCTAAGATTAAGAATTTATGTTAACCCTCGTTATGCAAACAACGGGGTAAAAAAGCAACGATTGACAGCAAAGGGAAATGTGTTTGTATTCTGGGAACTATGTGCGATATATTACATATTCTATTGGACTGTCAGAAGGTGTTGGATATACGGAAAGTGTTTTTATGCCCAATTTTTTAAAAGTATGGTATTAAAAACAGGGTACAAGCAGTAGATCTTTTAACTGAAATGAGTAATTTAGATATAGCTTGTGCTATGGGGAAGTTCATCCAAAATGTTTAAAAAATCCTTAAATGTGAGTAGAATCGAAATACTTGTTTTAAAAATATTAAAAGTTATACAGTACGTTATACGGAATGATGGAAAGACTAATGAATTTTAAATGTATGAATTTTATGATAGATTTTATTCAAGATATGAGCTTTTAAGAGTTTGTATTTATGGATTTTAAATGTTTAAGGACTAACTAGTCCAAAATAAACTTTCGTGTTGACTGACTATTTGTTGAGCAGGGTCAGATAGGTGTTAGTTGAGGTATAACCAGTAATATGTTTTGGCGTTGCGCATGAGGCCGAGATAATGTGTTGCAAACGTGTGACTGCATCATGTAGCATCATCCTGAGCATGGAACAGGATGCAAAATGTTTACAAGTAGCGCTAAGTTCCACATATAAACCGGTATTACTTGTAGTCATAATCAAGTGGGTCCTGATTTAGGTAATTGCTTTTCTCACATTCAAGTTAGCTTTTGAGGCCCCTTGTAGTTGAATTTTAAAAACACAAACTGCATTTACTATAGTTCCAATAAGTTTAGTGTTAGAGGACAGCAAAGGAAAAAAGAGTGGGCAACAGAGGGGTGGTTATGCCAAGTTTTTCCAATCATTTTGCGGGCTTCACAACACTGCTCTAGGTAGCTTCCAACCCTACAAGCATGTACAATTACACCAACAAAATTGTGGGCTAAATTAATTTATAGGGTGGAAGGATCACCCAAACTAAACGAGGCAAAGAGGAAAGGATCAAACCTTTAGAACACATTTCACTGTACTGAAAAAAACAAGGTAAAAAATGAATCGCACTAGAAACTAACCCTACACTTTGATTTTTCGACAGTGGAAAAACTGGCACCAAAATGGAAAACAGATTTATTCCTAGAAAGCTATAACAGTCAAAGTCGTCTGTGTTCAACTTGTTTCGCTTTTGTGAATTCGCAGAAAGTCATAAAACTAAGATAGTGGAAGACTTATCCTACTCTCAATGGGCCAGATTTGCAAAAACAATGGTAAATTTTATCAGTAAATAATTCGGGATTACGTCTCACCATGTGTAACAGCTGTTGGGGCAGTTGCTAAACTTTCCTACACAAAAAGGTGCAACATAGGACTTTCTGAAGGGCTGGCATAAATGTAAGGTATTTATGGAAAAATACACATGCTTGATTCCCCAACCCTATCTTAAAATATCTACTTAAAGGAAAACAAAAGTTGGCATTTTAAATGCCTTCTCCAATTTAAAAATATTTCATGACATTTTCTTCCTTCAGTCATCCCCTCATTCCCCTCACCCCCAAATATTGCGATCACTGAAGCACTTTTCCACATCTCATTTTCTACAGTATTTAAACCTGGGCCTTTTAGTCAGTTATTTAAAAAAGCGAGGCACTGCATTTAAAAAAAAGTTTCGTTAATGTCCGACAAATTACGCCTCTGGGAGTGCTCATATCTGAGTAGGATTTTAATTGCAACTCCTTTAGCCCTACACTGGGAACGCCCACAACTGTACCCTAAGCTAAAATTTAAGAGTAAGTATATATTGACACGTAGGAATATATAAGACATGATTACGTCAGAGACGTATGCCTATTCTTACTCCATGAATAAACTATAACTTAGTCAAGCGTAAATTGCACGGTTTTCTTTTTAACGTATAGCTTAAGCGAAGAAGAATCTTTCATAAACTGGGACTTAAGCTATATGACTTTCATTATGAATCGTACCCAGTGTAATTATACATGTATAAAAAACAAATAGCGCAGGCATTTTCCTGCGAATGCTTGAACACAATCTACACATGCAGGGTTACCATATGTTGGGCTGTGGCCCCAATGCGGTCAAAGAAAGTTCAAACGGAGATCAGAAAAAGCCTTTAGCACAATGAAATGAAAAATCTCAGCTCTCCATGCACCACAATTTATTCAAATCCTTGTTGTTAACTCTGGTATTAGTAGACATTTTATAAAAATGTCACTTTGGTGTGCAATCAACATTTTTTATGTCAAACGAGGGATCAGAAAAACTGCATGGGAAGCTATGCTATACAATTCAGAGACAGAAAAAAATTATGTTTCTTTACAGCATGGGTGACACTACTTGCAACGGTGCCATTTGGTAAGGTGGTTGGCATAAACTAACCGATGCAAAACCAACTGCATCATTTCACAAGCGCAAAAATGACATCAAAAAATTGCACAGGCGCCAATGCAAAATACCTGAAGGAGGTGGAGTCTATTCAGTTCAGGACCAGGTTTCGATGCAGTCACAAAATGGCTAACTCAGAAAATATTATTTTTTGGGCTTGTTTTGGTTTTTGAAATTTTTATTTTTTTTAAAAACATTTTTTATTAAGTTTTGAGAGTACCACATGGGCGAAGGCCCGACAAAATCCACATAAACAACATAGTATTTCAGGATTACCAAATATGGAGTTATCCGTGAGTACACTTTGTATATAAAACAAAAGAAAACACACTAAGAACTGTACGCAGACTACCCCACCCCCCGCATTGGCAAACAAATATCAACACCTGTATACACCCAGAAGGACATGAGAACACTTTATATATAGCAACCTGCAGAATGCCCAGTGAATCACCATTACGGGGATTGTGATGGAAGAGGTGGAAGGTCAATACCCCTATATGCAGCCCATCTAGACCAAATTTTTCTATGTTTTTGGGGACAGCCCCGTACCTGGAATACATGAATTTCAGCTCCCATACACTTATCCAGTTCTCCTCGCCACTTTCCCATTGTCGGAGGAGAGGAACCCTTCCATAGTTGAGCAATATCCTGCTTGGCGATGACAAGGGCAAGGAAGAGTAGATGTTGCTTGTACCGATTGCCACCTATGTCCTCGGTACTGTGGAGGAGGGCCAAACGGGGGTCTTGCGGGAGGTCCCAGGATAACACCTCTCTAAGACAGGTCAAGACCCTGCGCCAGAAAGGCTGTAGACCCGTACAACTCCACACCGTGTGAAAGAAAGTCCCCTCCTCCCTGTCGCAGCGCAAGCACAAGAGGGACCCCACAACTCCCATCTTCCAGAGGCGCGACCGGGTGTAGTACACGCGGTGTACGTACTTAAACTGTATAAGACGGAATCTGGATGCTACCGCAGCACCCCGGGGACTAGCTATCGCCTCTGCCCAGTCATCGTCCGTCAGGTCTGGAATGTCATCCTGCCATGAACTCCTCGTCTTATGCAGGGTCGTATGGGTGTGCGTTATCAGTGTCTGGTATATTGTCTTATTTTATGGGCGCCCATATCCCCCATGAGAAGTCGACCTTCTAACGGGTTGAATTCAGGGAGATCAGGTATGTTCACCAGAGAGGGAGTCAAGGCATGCCGCAGTTGGAGGTATCTGAAAAACTGAGTTTTGTGTAACTGGAACTCTTCCTGGAGTCGCTGAAACGATTTAAGAACAGTACCCCGCATGACGTCCCCCAAGGTGGAGATACCAATCAGGTCCCACTGGTGGAACCCCCTCAGGGCGACCGCCTGGCGCAAATAAGTGCCATGCCATAGGGGCGTTTCCTGTGTCAGTCGCCCTTGCCATCCCATTCGCCGAACCACGTACCGCCACAACCTGATCGTTGTCCGACTGGTGTGCGGTAAGAAGTCCAGACTCTGCGCGCTGTATAGTAAATGCAGAAGGGGAGTCTTTCCCATGGCCATATGCTCTAGAGCGAACGCCGGGTCTGTGGGTGAATTATACCACCAGTCATTGATGATTAATAAATGCGCCGCCACGTAATAGGAGTAGACATCTGCGGCTGCAATAACCCCGCTGTATGTGGATTGGGTGCATGTCTGGAGTGCGACACGTATCGCTCCTCCCCCCCCATAAGAAATTATTGAGTAGGGCATTAATCTGCGCAAACCACGCCCGTGGTATATAGTACGGGTAATTCTGAAGACGATAAAGAACCCTGGGGAGAGATACCATTTTGAAAATAGCCGACCGCCCATTTAATGAAAGGGGTAAAGAAGACCATGCGGTTGTGTCATCGCGGAGGCCGGCGAGAAGCAGAGTTATATTGCGCGATCATGAAGTCTGCAGACAGGGGGATATATAGACCCCCAAGTATTGAAATCCGTCCGAAGCATGCTTTAACTGGGATGCCCATATGCCCCTGCCCTGAGGGCCACAGACCAGGAACAGCACCGATTTAGCGGGGTTAGTGTGGAGCCCTGAGTTCTGGCCGAAGACACGTAGGATCTGTAGGATGCGTGGACCCGAGATCCAGGGGTCGGTCAAATAAAATAGAACGTCATCCGTATAGAGTGCTATGCGGTCCGGCTTGGATCGTGGCCAGTCAAAGCCCCTGAGCACAGGGTCCCTTCGGACCCACGCCGCCAGTGGCTCCACCGCCAAGGTGAAGAGAAGAGGGGACAGAGGGCAGCCCGGACGCGCGCCTCGACCGATCGGAAAATAGGTGGAACGATGACCGGCTATTCGCACAGATGCCATAGGAGCGGTATATAGTAGTCGCACATAGGCTAGAAAACGTGGACCGAAATTAACTGAATCCAAGAGTCGGAAAAGATAGTCCCAGCTGAGGGTATCGAAGGCCTTATCAATATCGGCCAGGAGTAGAGCCGCAGGGCGTCCCAACTCAGGCGTCAGGGCCATTGCATTGTAGACCTGACAAATGTTATGTCGGGTGGCCCGGTGCGGCATGAATCCGGATTGGTCTGGGTGGACCAAGTCCTGAATACACAGGACATTCCCCAACAATTTGGATTCAAAATGAATTAGGGAGATAGGGTGATACGAGGACGGGTCCTCTGGTGGGCGGCCGGGCTTTAAGAAGAGGACGATTTCGGCCTGATGCCAGTCCTGAGGCAGCAGCCGCTGTTCCAGAGCTTCATAAATCGCACCCAGTAAGTGCGGGCCAAGCACGGCCATATGCGAAAAGAGAGAAATTCTACAGGGAACCCATTGGGGCTCGACCCGGGTGCAACACGTTGACTACAGCAGACAATTCGTCCAATGTAATGGGAGCGTCTAATTGATCCCTCATCTGGGCAGACAACGGCCGAGGGGGAATATCTCGCAGGAACTCCGCGATGATGTCCCCGGAGACCTGTTCCCTCCGGGTATACAACACGGAGAAGTGACGTACAAACTCCGCCAGTACCTCCACGGGGGTTGTGCATAAGGCACCGCCCTCACCCCGGATGGCCGGGACCAAAGCTGGGCCCAGCCTGGCTTGACACAGTCTATGCAGCATTTTGCTCGACTTATCCCCCCACTGGTAAATCCGATGTTGGGACGCCAACCAGATCTCTTTGGCCTCTTCCGTCAGATGTTGATGCAGCTGCTGCTGCGCCAGGGATAGATTCCTCTGAAGGGTCGGTGTGGGCGCCAGCGAGTATTCCGTTTCCAGGGAGATGCACTGGGCCTCTAATTCATGCCTCTGAAAGGCACGTTTACGCTTATCTTTGGTTCTGTAACTAATGTCTACCCCTCCAATGGTAGGTTTCAGGGCCTCCCACACGGTAACTCTGGAGGGGGTGGACTCAGTATTCAGAGAGAAATATTCCTGGATCCCCGTATGGAGGCACTCTTGGTACTCAGGGTTACGTAGATGCCATGGGGACATCCGCCAACGAAAAGGGGGCTGCTGAAAATTCAGGAGTGTCACCCGGACTGGCGAATGATCTGACAACCCTCTAAGGAGGTGTGTGACCCGGGAAAACCTATGGATGTAGCTCCGTGGCGTGAACAAGTAGTCTAATATAGACAAAGAGCCATGGACCCCCGACATGTATGTAAAGCCCATCTCGGCTGGATGATATTCCCGCCAAAGGTCCGCCCAACCCAGTACCCCCGCCAGTGATGACAATTTGGAGGTGCCCACGGGGGGGCCCTATCAATTGGTGTCATGATGTCATTCCAGTCGCCACCCAGTACAGCCAGGCCCTCTGGAAGCTCACCCCACACCCGGGTCAAACCCTCCATGAAAGTAGCCCCAAGAGGTGGGGGAGCATAAACACTGCCCAACGTGAGTTGTTCACCATAAAGTGTCCCTGTCAGGAAGACGAATCTACCCCCGGGGTCTGTCCAAACTTTATTATGAATGAAGGGGACTCGGGCGTGAATAAGGATGGCAGTCCCACGGGAACCCCGGGTGAAACCGGCATGAAACACTTGTCGGAATCCAAACCTGCCCAGGCAGGGGGCCTTATTGCCCAGATGAATCTCCTGCAGGAAGAGAATGTCGGCCCCATATCATTTGGCCTGCCTGAGGATTGCCCCCCGTTTCACCTTGTTAAGCAGCCCCCGGACATGCCACGTCACTATCGTCAATTCACCTATGTGGGAAGCCATACGTCTACTCTGGGTCTAAGAGCAATAATCTACCAAGTAGGGAGTGGGATGTGTGTCCGCGTGTGTATACAATAAACATAACTGTACAAATCAGAACCCCCCCCTCCTAACGTTCCCCCCTCCCCCCACCCGATACTGCCAATAACAAGGAGCATCTGTCGCGGTGAGGGGAACCTCAGGACCCAAACCACAGACCCCGAAGCCCCCCCTCCAATGGATCCCAACCCCCCCCCAGAGAACATGAACCTTGGGGAGCGAGTGGCAATGCAGGCCAGCCACTACCATTAACATTGAACCCCACTTATTTTATACTGATCGGAGTAAGTCCAACCCTTGAATATGCTGTCATGGGTTTGTAGAAGTATCACCGGCAAAGAATCTTTCCAGAGGCTTGTACAGGACTAGAGGAGCGGCGCTCCGAGCCAGAGCGGTACCGTCTTTTGGACTTCGTCCTGCGCGATCGACTCCGCTGCGAGCCCACCGAGGTGTCAGAGTCCAACGGAGGCGGGGGGTGCGGCTTTAGGTGTTGCCGCTCATCAGTCCACGCAAAAGCCGCTTCAGGTGAGTCAAAGAAAAGGGTTTTAGAATTATAAATCACTCGAAGCCTCGCCGGGTAGAGCAGCATGTAAGAGATGTTCAGTTCATGTAGCCTCCGTTTTGCTGCGGTAAAAGACTGTCTTTGCTGCTGCACCAGACTGGTATAGTCCTGGAATATCATTATGGGCCTGGATTCAAATATGAGCTTATCCTTGTTCAGGCGAGCATACTGCAACACCGCATCCCTGTCCGCATAGTTGAACAACTTGGCGATGACCGGCCGCGGACTCCCCCCGGGGGGCGGCTTCTTTGTAAGCGCCCGATGGGCCCTCTCGACAACAAAACACGCCGAAATCTTGTCCGCCAGTAGCAGGTCCTTGAGCCATGAGGTGAGGAAGTGATTCATGGAACTGCCCTCGCATCCCTCCGGAAAGCCAACGAAGCGGAGGTTATTGCGCCTGGCGCGACCTTCTGGGCTTCGACCCGGGTCGCCAGCTCTTGGGAGATCACAGTCAGTTTATTGACTTGGCGTTGGAGGGTCTGCACGGTATCTTCCACATACGATACACGCGTCTCGGGCTCAGTGATTCGGTCAACAGCTTTGCGAAGATCCTGCTGCAGAAATGAGACCTCAGTGCCCACTGCGCCAATATTGGCCTCAAGTGTGTCCCTTGAATCGCTAATCAATGAATCAGGGGTTTATATAGCGCGCTACTCACCCGTGAGGGTCTCAAGGCGCTTGGAGGGGGGGGGGGCGGCTTTGGATCAGTCGAAGGGCCAGGTCTTGAGGTCCTTCCTGAACATGTGCAGGGTGGGGGAGCGTCTGATGTTCACCGGGAGCTCGTTCCAGGTCTTGGCTGCGATGTAGGAGGAGGCTCTTCCTCCGGTTTTGTTTCTGCGGATGACCTCTGCCAGGGCGAGGTCGGCGGAGCAAAGGTTTCTCTTGGGTGCGTGGAAGGAGACTCTCTTGTTGAGGTATTTGGGTCCGATGTTGTTGAGGGCTTTGTAGGCGTGGGTGAGGAGTTTGAAAGTGACTCTTCTCGACGGGGAGCCAGTGGAGGTCGCGTAGGTGTTGGGTCATGTGCTCGCGCCGCGGAGTTCCGATGACGAGTCTGGCTGCGGCGTTCTGGATGGTTTGGAGCCTGTGTAGAAGAGTTCTGTTGATTCCAGCGTAGAGGGCGTTGCCGTAGTCAAGTCTGCTGGTTATGAGTGCGTGGGTGACGGTCCTTCTGCAGTCGGTGGGGATCCATTTGAAGGTCTTACGGAGGATGCGAAGGCAGTTGAAACTGGTGGAGGCGACGGCGTTAATCTGGCGGTTCATGGAGAGGGAGGAGTCGAGGATGATGCCGAGGTTCCGGGCGTGGTCGGTGGGGGAGGGTGGGCTCCCGAGGGCGGACGGCCACCAGGTGTTGTCCCAGGCGGTGGAGCAGGGTCCGAGGATGAGGACCTCGGTCTTCTCTGAGTTGAGCTTCAGACAGCTGTCCTTCATCCAGGCTGCCACATTCTTCATTCCTTCCTGGAAGCAGAGTCTGGTGTCTTCGGGATTCTTTGTGAGTGAGAGGATGAGCTGTGTGTTGTCAGCGTAGGATACGATGCTGAGCCCATGCGGTCGGACGATGGCGGCGAGGGGGGTCATGTAGATGTTGAAGAGTGTAGGGCTGAGAGATGATCCCTGGGGTACTCCGCAGTTGATATCAGTGGGTTCGGAGCGGAAGGGAGGGAGTCTGATCCTCTGGGTTTGGCCGGAGAGGAAGGATTGGATCCAGTGCAGGGCGGCTCCTTGTATCCCTGCGTCGTGAAGTCTGGCTGTGAGTGTGCGATGTGAAACGGTGTCGAAGGCCGCGGAGAGGTCTAGCAGGATGAGGGCCGCCGTGTGTCCCTGGTCCAGTAGCATGCGGATGTCGTCATTGGCGGCTAGGAGGGTGGTCTCGGTGCTGTGGTTGCTGCGGAATCCAGACTGGGAGGCGTCTAGGGTGGAGTTATCTTCGAGAGGCGGTCAGCTGGGCGTTTACGAGTCTCTCGGTGACTTTGGCCGCAAAGGAGAGGAGAGAGATGGGCCGGTAGTTTTTCAGGTCCGTTGGGTCGGCCGTTGGTTTCTTGAGGAGGGGTTTCACCTCCGCCCGTTTCCAGTCGTCTGGGCAGATGCCGGAAGTGAGGGAGGCGTTGATGGCGCGACCAAGTTCGGGTGCGATGGCGGCGGCGGCCCTGTGGAATATGGGCGGTGGGCAGGGGTCCGTAGGTGCTCCTGAGTGAGTTTTCTTCATGGTCGTGGTGATGAGTTCGATGGTAGCGGGATCCCAAGACGTGATGGTCGGCTTGTCAGCGGTGATGGGTAGGGTGGTGGTGTCTGGGGCTGGTTCGCTGAAGTTGTCGTAGAGGTCCTTGATCTTCCGATGGAAGTAGGAGCTGAGCTTGTCGCAGAGTTCCTGGGAAGGTGTGATGTCCGTGGCTTCGCAGGCGGGTCTTGCGAACTGCTGTACGACGTTGAACAGTTCTCTGGCGTCGGTCGCGTTGGTCTGGTAATGGCCGCAAGTAAAGCAGCATTATCTGGAAGGAAGCCCGACGAAGGCCACCCACTTGCAGACGTCGCAAACTGGTCCAGGGTGCTCTGTTTCGGGCCTGTGGCGCCCGGCTTGTCCTTCCCCATTTCGTAATCAGCAAGTTCTTATCACCTCTGGGGAAAGAAAACTTGATATGGCGGAGTACACTGGATCACGAGGGCACCGAACTGCCACCTCGGGAGCCTCTCCGGGGGGGGGGGCCCCCGCGGCCAGTCCTCACGGAATCCGTCCACCGCCAAGTCGCAAGCTGCACTGGATCTAATCCAGCCGCTTCCGCAACCAGCCGCAGACAGCCAAGCAGGCCCTTCTAACGGGACCTAGCTCGCCGGATCACCAGTGCACGGGGCACCCTTGATATTCAGCGTCCGTGTTCTGCGCCCCCTTCAGCAGCGGAAATTACCATGTGCAACTTGCCGCTCATCTCCTGATGGCTCCACACTGAGGTAGCTTTCTTCCTGGGCACATATGGCACGAACCAGCAGCGCCAGCGAACCGCAAGGCCGGTAACACCAGCCCCCTCTATCTGAAGCCTTCTGGAATTTCAAAATGGCGGCAGGCGTATGTGTTAATTGTCCCCGAGGACCCTGGTCCAGGCCCCAGACTGCCGATGGATTCAACTGCATAGGATAGCCCCCAACGCGTGACCAAATGGCCTGGCTCCCAATATATCCAACAGAGCTCCTGACCAACGGACGGCTTAATGGCTCAAGCGGCCGCGCAGTCCAAGTTAATGGGCGGGCACCGCGCCCCACACCCACAGCAGCAAGGCTTCTTGTGTGGCCCAGCCGCGAGCGACTGACCGCGCCTCAGCACCCGGCGCCTAGGTGCCCCACCCGGGAGAGGCCTCGCACAGCGGCACCAGGGGGCCTCCACGGACGCAGCCCACAGCACCGCTACCCCCCCGCCCCGAGGCCCCAAAGTAGACAGCTCCCCACAACAACCAGCGTACGGGCCGGAGCAAGCCCCGCGGCCGAGAATCCAGCCGGGCTCTCGAAGCCCCTCCCCAGCCCGAGCACCAGTCGGCAACTGAACCGCCACACGGGGAGGCCCCGAGAGGACGCGGCCGCCGGCCACCCCCGCCAAGCCCCCCAGCACCCCTCTTACCTCAGCCCAGGACAGGACCGGCCCAAGCCCCGGACACGAACACAGCCTCGTGGGTTCAACAACCGGGAAGGGGAGGCCGAGCTCCGGCCGCGGCGCCCTTCTCCCGATCAGCGCTCTCACCCTCGATCGAGCCATCAAGGATTCTTTTGGGCTCCGCTGCCTTGGCCGCCGTCCCCTCTGCCCTGCGCACAGAGGATGACCTGGAAACGGGTCGAGTGGGGTAGGATTAATGTCGGATTTAAGTGGCGGGCGCGGGAGCTTCTTCAAGCTGCGTCCGCCATGTTTGCTAGCCAAGCCACGCCCCCTCAAATTTGTATTTTTGCTTCATTTCCAAACGTGTGTGATCAGGATGATGTGAAGGACCCCATGTAGCAGGCATATGATCAAAGTCAACAGGAAACAGAGGAAAAAGGGTCCTTTGGATGGAATCAGCCTTAGGTTTAGCTTTTCTCTCATACTACTAGAGGAAGAATCAGACCCCTGAGGCCTTTTTTAAAGTATAGGCATGCTGGGGGATTTGGTACCGTTATGATTAAATGTATGTTACTGGTCAAAAAGAACAAGTTACATTCTTTTGGTAACGCCTTATCTGATAGATACTCTTTCAAGTCGCAGATTGCTTACCTTAGAATATTCCCCAGGAATCAGACTGGAACCAGAAATTTAGAGCAGTACCCCGGCTGCCGGGAGGCAGCGTCATTCGGTTTCACATCGGCAACATCCCCGCCGGAAGTGAAGTGCGAGGTGCCTAAATAAGCGCCACCCCAGCATGCCAATATCTTTTTCAAGACTTTCCACACTAGAAGCACGGAGCCATGAAGAATGCGGACAGACTGGGGTGTTTTGCTAAGGCTCTCAGAAAGGGGACTATGAAATTAGTTCGCAGAGCGGGGAGGATGAGAGGATCGGTAAGGAATCTGTGGCTAGACAGTGTCTCTACCCGATACAGCGTTACCGAAGAGGAGTAGCTTGTTCATCTGATACAGAGATTTCTAGCTGCAGGTATGATGACGGGCCGGAGAGTAAACGTGTTGAAGGCCTTTGAGGAATCCAGTCACAACAGGTGACTTGAACAAGGAAGGTTGGTCTGGCAACCGCAAAAATACCGAAATGGCAGACAAGTAACCTTTAACAGTGCCTAGAGCAGAGTCCTGATGCCAGAAAAAGAACAAGGAAAAGAACATGGGATAAGGGTGCAGAAAAAGGACCAATATCCTTGGATGTACACCATGCCACAAACTTGTCCCAACGGCAGGCGTATACAGTCTTGGTGGTGGAAAGATCTGAAAGGATCATGGACTTTGAAGGAGGGGAGTGATGGGAGACTATTTATATATTTGACTTTGGGAGATGGAATTGAAGGGTTCTGACTAACTGCAATTATAATGAATCTGTATTAAGGCTTTTAAGACATATTTGAACATGTTCTGATCAACTGTGATTATAATGAATTGTATTAAGATGGGATGTGAAAGCATGATATGTTCTCATGAGGCAGTCATGTGCACCAGGTGCACAGTATAGAATTATTGCCATGTTGGTGCAAGGGAATCTTATACCCTTGCAACCAGGGAGGATTCAAAGATTGGATATAGGCAGGCATTACTGTATAAGAATTGAGTTAATTAATAATTGTGGGGACACTGATGAATTCTAGTTTTTGAAAAAGAGGAACACCAGTAATCTGTTCATTGATGTATTGTGTTTTCTTTTAATCTACAGCCCTGATGATGTCCAAGTGTGGACGAAACGCGTTGGCTGATTGATTTGTTACTATATTGTGTGGATCTAACAATTTGGAAGGTTCTTTTAAATAAACCACAGAGTTTGAAATTCATCAAAGACTGCCTAGGAACCTTTTATTCACTAAACCATTACTTGAATAATAGATTTGAGAACTTTGTGAACCGAGGCGCTCCTTTCGGGATAGGTTATGAACTCTTGTTGATTAGTGGCCCAGTGGCAGTGGGACCATTGAAAGTTGAGCTTGAATGAACTACCTAATCGACTAACCAGTATTACACACCTCCTAGCCCTCACCGCTTATCGAGTTGGATAAATCAATACCCTTGGATGTACACCAGGCCACAAACTTGTCCCAACGGCAGGCGTATTAAGTCTTGGTGGCGGAAAGCCTGCCTGCCAAAATAACATCAGACTTCGGCAGGAATGTTGAAAGCTGTCAACTTCCGCCACTCAATCGCCAAGCATGAAGGTCAAGCATGCTGCACAGGTTCAAGTGCAGAACCCTGCCTTGCTGCGGAGAAAGAAGATCTTTCCGAAGGGGCAAACTAAACAGAGGACCGATAGACATGATCAAGTGCTCGGGATACCCAACTCTACAGGCCCAATTTAGAGCCAAAAGAATGGCTTGGGCTCGGTCATGCCCGATCTTCTTGAAAACTCTGGCCAGGAATGGTATCGGCAGAAAGGCGTACAGGAGGCCAGAGTGCAACCTGAGGTTAAAGTGTCTCTGAGCGAAAACAACTTTGGGAACTCCAGCACGCCTAACTACTGACACTGCACGTTCTCTGCGATGTCGATCAGATCTAACTTAGGCTTTTCCCACTCTTGAAAGAGACCATGCACCACCTCCGAATAGAGAGACCATTCGTGATCCGCTAGGCATCAATGGCTGAGTTTGTCTGCCCTGGTGTTCAGAGAGCTTGCCAGGTGTTGAACCACCAAGGATATGCCCTGATGTTCCAGGTATGTCCAGAGGTGCAGGGACTCTTGACAAAAGGTCCATGACACTACCCTGCCCCGTTTGTTGCAGTACCACATGGTGCTGTTGTCCATGAACACCTGCACCAACCTTCCCCTGACTGAAGGAAGAAAGGCTTTGAATGCCAACTGGATCGTCCGGAGCTCCAACAGGGTTATGTGAAGCCCTCCACTTCAGCCAGCTGGCCGTCCCCGCCCGGGAGTGATGCATCTCACTACTATCAGCTCTGGCTGGAGAAGGGAGAGGGTTCTGCCACTGACCCAATCGCAGTTAGTCAGCCACAACTGCAGGTCTTTTGATGTTCCCTCAGAGATCTGTACCAGGCTGGAGAGAATCCCCTATTGCAGTGCCCACTGGAACTTCAGGTATCACTGCAGAGCCCTCATATGCCAACAGGCATGTGTCACAAGAAGGATGCAGGAGGCCAAGAGTCCCAACAGCCTCATAGTCAGTCTCACTGAAATCCAGGATAGAGACTGAAACTTCGGTATCATATCCTGAATATCCTGGGCTTGCCATTCGGGAGGACAGGCATGAAACTGCACAATGTCCAGAACACCCCGATGAAAGGGAGCGTCTGAGAGGGAGTTAGGTGTGACTTCGGCACGTTTATAGTGAACCCAGCGAATGCAGGAGGTCTGCTGTTGTCTGGAGGTGGGAGATGACTGCCTGCAGTGTGCCCACCTTCAAAAGCCAATCATCGAGGTTGGGGAGGACTGGAACCCCAGACCTCCGCAGACGTGCTGCAACCACCGCCATCACCTTGGTGAACACCAGTGGGGCACTGGTGAGCCAAAGAGGAGCATGGCAAACAAAGTACTCTTGGCCCACCGTGAATGCCGGTAGCGCCTGTGGACGCGCAGATCGGAAATTTGAAAATATGCGTCCTGTAAGTCCACACTATCATACAGTCCCCTGAGCAGAACTGACCTCTGGCCGGTGGTCCCGCGTGGTCTGTGGAAACCGTGTCCACAGCCACGAAAAGGCTTGGAAATCTGTTGACCTTGGTGGCTGGGAGGGGACGCGGTTGGTAGCCTCTACCGTAGCCACGGAAGGGGTGAAAGGTGGCTGGGGTTGGCGTTGGGCCACGGGTAGGTCCAAGGACGACTGTAGCTCGGCTGTCCTTAAAGTGCTCCAGCACTGAATCCACCTTCTCACCAAAGAGACGAGAGTCATCAAAGAGCATGTTCATGAGTAAAGCGTGGACATACCCTGAAAAGCCAGTGGCTCTCAGCCAGGCGTGACGTCTAAGTACCACTTACGATAAAATCGCTCTGCCAAGTGAGTCAGTCGTGTCAAGTTCACATCTGATGGTGAACTTTGCTGCATCTCACCAGTCACCAATAGCTTGGGAGAGTATGGCTTGGAACGCCTCCAAGACTATGGGTAGCACTTGTGCCACTGAATACCACACAGTGTGGTGTATTGGCCCAAAAGGCATGCAGTGTTCACCGACTGCAGTGCTAGGCAGGCGGAAGAGAAAATCGTCTTACCAAAGATATCCAGCATTTTGGATTTCCTATCTGGTGGAGTGGTATGGAAAGCACCAGGATTGATCCTGGAAGTGAAGGCTTGGACCACCAAGCTCTCCGGGGTGGGTTGCTGGGTGAGGAAACTGGGGTCCCAGGAGCAGGGTGATGGTGGCGGGCAATTGTCCTGTGCACAGGAGCTCCTGTGCAGGGCTTGGACCAGGGCCCAAGAAGGACATACATAAGTGGTTCATTAAAAAGGAGTAATGGTTTGGTGGGGACAACTCACGGCTGAAGCACCTCTGTCAAGACGTCCACCTTGGCTGCCACTGTGGGCAACTGAACGTCCAAGACCTCAGAGCTGCTCTCCCCACACCGCCATTGCAAATGAGGCACCCTCCTCCATAGCCACGGTAGATGGAGACCAGGCCAGTGTCTGGTGAGGTGTCCAAACCACTGGCATCCGACAGTTCCCCGTATCAGTTGTCCTTTGGTTCACCAAGGGGATGGAGATAACCACAAGGGTCTTCAGACCCCTCCCAGTTGACACCCTCTCCAGGCCTGTCAAAGGAAAAAGGCACTTGCTCCGATTCGGAGGGCATTGTACCATGTCGACATTGGTGTTGGCGTCGGATAATGCCCATCCAGCTGTGTCAGAGTCATGTATGACAATGCTGCCTGCGGCGCCAGGAAGGATGAGACAGGAGCGGGCATCAAGGAAAGTTACAGCCTCACAGGCAGCGCCGCTCCGGTACAGCACAGGATCCAAGGGGCCTGACTGGCGCCAAGGGCAAACCCGCCGGCAGAGAACCGGTAGGGAACCCTCCCGAACCCACGGGGGCCAAAGGCACTCTCAAGAGGGATTAGGCCGTCTAAATGTGAGGTGAATGGCCTCATAGAACTCCTTGAGTTGGTCGGGGTCGCTCCAGAGAGATGCGCAGAGTGGATCCTGGCACAGGCTCCAATGCAGAGCGAGGCCTAGAGCGCTGATGCTCCCAAGCCAGGTCCGATGACTTGGACCAGTGCAGAGAAGTCTAGGACCACTTCAGCTTCTTAGAATTCATATTCTTGTAAGGCTTACTCTATGACTTGGATCTAGACTACGATCGGCGAGAGTGGCTCTGTGAGAGGTCACAGGCCTTTCGCCGTCGCTGGGTCACCTGACAGCGGGCGGCGAGGAGCTTCAGTGACATTCCATGAGAGCCTTAGGATTCATGGCGCAGCAGTACTCGCAGGTCTTGGAGTCTTGGTCCCGCTCCAACCACCATATGCAAGACATCCGCCTGTGAGAGGAACCACAAGGTTTGGTTCAAGCAGAAATGTCAGGGCAAGATTCGTTTCCTATATTTTTTATGGAAAAATTCCAATCACACTTTGGTTCGTTTTGTAGAATATTTATAGTTGTGTTCTATCCGTGATGGTAAATGAGAAAGGAAAGAAACAGCCAACACGTGTTTCACCCCTTTACATGGCCATCCGGCCACACCGATTGACTGCATCTTTCAGAAGCGGCATTATGCCCGAAATTTAGAGATCCACCTGAACTAGACGACCTGATTTTATCTGTACTCATATAAACCGCCCTGAAGAAGCCCCAGGCCGGATGGCCGTGTAAAGGGGTGAAACACGTGTTGGCTGTTTCTTTCCTTTCTCATTTACCATCACGGATAGAACACAACTATAAATATTCTACAAAACGAACCAAAGTGTGATTGGAATTTTTCCATAAAAAATATAGGAAACGAATCTTGCCCTGACATTTCTGTTTGAACCTTACCTACATTAGGGGGTTAGGGGTTTCCCCCTGTCAAGAGCAAGCACCGCAGAGGAGAATCTTTGCTCAATACCGGCCAGTAAGGGAGCGGGACCTTTCACCCCTTCTTCCGATAAAACTGAACCACAAGGTTTGAAGCCTGTTGCCTTCTTAGGGGTTAAATCCCTAACACCAGGAGATGAAATCTCAAAATAGGCCTCGACAAAAGTCAAGTAAAAAGTCAGTCAAACATGACTGGTGGTAGATCTCTCCAGATCTGTGCTGACTGGCGCGGAAAGAACAGAAACAATAATGGAACCACGCACGTCTCTTACGGCGCAGACAACGCCAACCAAGAGCCAAACAATGCCACCTGCCGGCGTGCAGGGGTGATGCTCGAAAATTTCTGGATTCAGTCTGATGCCAGGAGAATATTCTAAAATGGGAAATCTGCAGCTAGGAGTCTCTATGAGATACGCAGGGCATCCCACTGGAGCACTCCCTTCTGGCCATGCAAATGCAAAAGTGGGCTCAAAGCCATGCCTCTTATTACAGCACTACTAGGTAAAAACATGGCATAGTGATTACTTTGATGCATGCTGTAACGAAAGGCGTTGCCACCTTCACCCAAGGAGGCCCCATATTACTCTTAAGTCTGTGGGAGGCTGTACGGGAGAGGCCACTTAGTTGATCCTCCATCAGAATGCAGATGTGTGACATCACCAGCTCCACCTTAGTTTTTCACCTACATGCTGGCATAGTGCCCAACCTACACACAAATATTTTTGGTTAACTTCTGTCCCAATGCCAATCCAGCCACTTGGGTACCTTTTGTCAAACCACTACATGCCAACTCCTGCTTGTTGCTTCTGCCCTGCCTCTCAGGACGGTACTGCCTTTTGATTTCAAGTGCCACTGTCACTGTGTGCTCTGTGGCATTAAGCATTACTGATATATTGATCACAGAAATCAATGCACCAATACAATTGTGCTCTCCACTGCCCTACTCCGGGCTGCAGCTGGCCACCCCCCCACTTCCAATGGTGCTACCATTCATTATTCCATCCATCCACCTAGATACACTCCATCATTCCATGTTTTCACCAACCCCACCACACTAAAGCTCTATCAATCATCCATCATATCGCCATCGTCCATCCACTGGCATTTATTCAATATCAACTGACAATGCATCCACTGCTCATAATACAATCATGGTTCACTATTCATTATCGATCCTTACACATAGATAAAATATAGCAGATGACCCTCCTTCCAACCCCACCTCGAACAAGGCACAACACAGGCAGAGATGTATCCCAGAGAGCTGGACGCATCACCCTAGAAGAGGCCTCCAATACCAAGCTCAAGCTGCAAAGGCAAATTGAATGGCTTTATTTTAGGAAAAGTGCTCGTTACCGGATGGGCTACTTTGTACATGGCAGTTTAAGCAATAAAACATACATGGGGAAGGGGTGAACGCAAGGTAGCCAGCAGTAACATTCTGAGGTGTGCCTGGGCTACCCTTCAGCAAATGTGATGGGGAGAAAAATAAAAAGATAAGAATATATGCTGACTACTCTGAACAGTGAGTGGGAAAGTATGATCAGCAGAAATTAAATAAATGTATTCCAAATGGAAATTAATTCATGATGAATTCACAAGAAAGCAAATGTTTATACATACCAATAACCCTTTCTAAGATGAAAAATAACTCAAACCATATGGGCCCACCGTACAGAAACACAGCGAGCTACTTGCCATTTCAACATGATCTAACCCCTTGTCATCTTCAAATGAGCACACGTATTTACAATCAAGCCATGACTCAGGAAAAACAGATTAATGAAAAAGCAAAACAACAAACTATCACTCAAGTAAGTATGTAAACATATTGTATTGCCAATTGTTAATTTAATAAAATCATTTGTTTTCCATGTTCATGCATTTTTCACAAAATAGGATAATGAAAAACACTGACAAATATAGTGCATTTACATACATATTTTAATTAAGTGCAGGAGAGTGGTGTTGCTTTTAGTGGGGGAGGTACCTTTTCCAAGATGGTTTCTACTTTAGCCAAATAGTCACAGCCTGCATCTGCTGTTCCTGAAACAATGCATTCCATATAATGCAAAGACGTACACCCTGAAGAACAAGTTACTTCAGTAATGTCTTTTCTGCTACAGACTCGCTCTAACCGCAGATTATTTACCTTAGAATATCCCCCAGGCGACAGACTGGATCCAGAAATTCTTGAGCAGCATCTCTGCACGCTGCTAGGTGGCGTCGACGTCTTCCGTGCCAGATGTGACATGAGTGGTGCCGATATAGGCACCAGTTCAGCGTGCTGACATCAGGTTTTTCCGTGACACATTCAGCACCGACAGACATGGAGCCACGTCAGAATGATGCTTGTGACCAGTGTGCTGAAACTAAGGAGGACTTTCAAAGGAGGAGTGCGGTTTCCAGAGTGGGTAGGAAGGGAAGGTCGGTAAGGATTCGGCGATTCGGTAGAGTCTCTACCAGAAAAGGCGTTATCAAAGGTAAGTAACTTGTTCTTCTGGAAGACACTTTTAACTGCTGAAGGGTGATTTTCTAACCAACATGAAAGGTGGTTCACCATCTTAGGTAGAAAGTAGGCACGTTTCTGATAAACAGTTTGTCGGCGAGAAGGTGGTATAAGGTGGGTGAACAGAGAGGGTCTCAAGCTCGTTAACTCTGGGAGCCGATGAAATGGTCACCAAGAAGACCATTTTAAGAGTCAAAATCTGAGAGGACAATTATGCATGGGTTCAAAGGGAAAACACATCGGATAGGTCAAAACCAAATTCAAGACCGACTGGGGAATAATGAAAGGGGAAGACTGAAACGTGCTGCAAACCTTTAAATAAACGAGTCACAGTGAAAATGCTTTGGAAATGCCAGTGTGAAAAAGCGCTGACAAAGCACGTTCTTGCCAGTGGCAAATACATTGAGTCAAGGTTCTCCCAATTTGCGTAAGAGACCTTGCACCACCTTCAGATGTAGATGCTATTTGTGGTCCGCAAGGTGTCAACGGCTAACTTAGACTGCTCTGGTGTTCATAGATACCGCCAGGTGTTGTACAACTAGGAAGAAGCCCCGACATTCCAGCCACTTCCAGCAGTGCAGGGTCTTCTGGCACAGAGTCCACAACCACACCCAGCCCAGCTTGTTGCAGTACCACATGGCGGTGGTGTTGTCCATGAACCAGCCTCCCTTTGATGGATGGAAACAAGGCTTTCAGCGCCAAACGGATGGCCCGCAACCCCAACAAGTTGATGTGGATCCGGGCCTCCGTCAGAGACCAGAGTCCTCTGATCTCCACCTCTCCCAGGAGGTTCGGCATAGTCGGGAGGTGGATGATGACTGCCTGGGGCGAGCCTGCCTTTAAGAGCCAGTCGTCGAGGTAGAAGAAGACTGAGACCTCTGAAGATGAGCTGCAACCACCTCCATCACTTTCGAGAAACACCGAGCTGAATTGGTGAGGCCAAGGGAGAGCACAACAAATTGGAAATGCTCCGAGCCACTGTTAACCGCAGGTATTGTCTGTGGGCCTGCAAGACCGGGATGTGAAAGTAAACATCTTGCAGGTACAACACTAGCATCCAGTCTCCAGGGTCTAGGGCAGACAGGACCTGGCAAGGGTGAGCATTTTGAACCTGTCTTTTCACAGAAAGGCGCTGAGAGGGCGAAGGTTGAGAATAGTGCGGAGGCCTCTGTCCTTTTTTGGCACCAGAAAGCAGCGGCGGTAGCAATCATAGCCTACTTCTGGCAACTGCACCCTCTTGATGGCTCCTTTGGACAAAAGAGCCTGCACTTCCTGGCATAACAGACAGATGATCCTCCGACAGCCGTTGTACAGATGGTGGTATGGGAGTCGGGTTGCAATCAGGGGGATGGCATAACCTCGCCAAACGATCTGCAACACCTACTTCTCTGAGAAGACATTCTGCCACTCAGATAAGCATTGCCAGATCCTGCCTCACAAGCGGATGTTCGTGCGCCAAAGAGGATACACTAAAGAGGTTTTGATGTGGTTGCAGCAGTGGGGTGGAGGACTGGGCATTATGGTGTCCCTGCGGACCACAAGGTCAGCAGGAGCCTCTGCCACGGTCACAAAAGGGCTGGGAAGCCTGCTGGCCTTGTCGGTATGATTGATATTGGTGGGTATGAAGCCCTCTACTCTAGCCACCGAAGGGGAGAAAGGAGGAGCACGGCAGACGCAGAGCAGTGGAAATACTAGGGAGTGAGCTATGAACTTGCTATCCTTCAAGCACTCCAGTGCTGGATTTGCCTTATCACTAAACAGGCGAGAGCCATCGAAGGGCATGTCCGAGGCTCACCTAGACATCCCCTGAAAAGCCAGTGGACCGCAACTAAGTGTGGTGCCTAAGGGCCACACTGGAACCCATCGCTCCGCCAAGGGAGTCTGTGGTGTCCAATCCACACCGGGTGGTGAATTTTGCTGCACCCTGGCTGTCAGGCACGGAGTGTGCAACAATTGCCAGAGCCTCCTTCCAGGGCCATGGGCAGCACCTGTGCTACCGAGTCATCGGAATATCTGCCCAAAAGGTAAGCGGTATTGACCAACTGCAAAGTCAGGCAGGTGGAGATGAAAATCATTTTCTGCAAGGTCCCCAACCGTTTGGGTTCCCTATCAGGAGTAGTAGCATGGAAGGAGTTTGGGTTGACTCTAGCCATCAATGCATACACCACCAAACTCTTGGGTAGGGTATTGCGTATGGAATGTGGGATCCCCTAGTGCAGTATGGTGACGACATGCAACATGACAGTTGACAGAGACCTAGGAACAGAACTTGGACAGGGCCCCCAAGAGGACCTCCGTAAGGTCTTCATTAAAAGGAAACCCAGGCTCTGCACTGGAGTGTCCCGGTTGAAACACCTTGGTTGAGACATCATTCTTAACCTTCACTGATGGAGCTCTAGGACCTCAGAAGCCCTCCTCATGACCATTACGACATACGCATTCTCTTCAGTAGCTGGGCCAGGTGGGGAGACTAAATAGGAGTCTGTCGAGGTGTGTATCCTGCTGCCGTTACTCAGCTACTCGTACTAGTTCTCCTCTGGTAAGAATGGGCAAGATCATCAGTAGGGCTAAAGGCCCCGTACTCGGCGATCTCATAAAACTCTCTAAAGGACAGAGGCACTATGTCTGAGCCCTAAGTCAGCCTTGTCACAAGTGGCACCAGACTCTCCTTCAGAGTAGGTCAATGTCACGCCATTTCAGTTGGAGAAGACAATAGGTTCACCATTGTCATTCGCCATCAGGGACGAAAGCACCGGCGTTGAGGGACCAAAGTCGGTCTTGATACGAAGGGGTATCCACAGGGTCCTACCAGCGTCGAAGGAGGGCGCACCAATGGTAATCCAGGAGTGACACATCTCTGCTCCTTAAGGCCCAAAGGTGCTCCAGAGAGAGTCAGTTGCCCATGGCCTCAGATTTCCTGACGCTGGGCAGGAGTGGCTTTGGGAAACTCGAGGGGGCATGGATAACTAGTTGGCACCGGCTCCACAGGAGCAGGGTCTAAAGGCATGGGCACAGCCCTGCGATCCTTCTGGGACTGGGTAGGCCTCAGTTTGTCAAGTGACGCTTTAATTACTTTCTTTTCTTTTTGAACTTACCTGAGGACAACTTCAACTTGGTGGGTGAACTGTCGCGAGAACGGCTCTGGGAGTGGGCCTAAGACCACATGCCCTCTTCGAGAGCGGGAACGATGTGGGGTATTGTTCTGGTGCGCCACAAGAAGCTTCAGTGACCTCTCCCGAATCGTCTTTGGGTGCATCAAAAGGCAGTCAGAACAGGACTTGGAGTTGTGGCTCGACCCCAATCAATCACCAAAGTCAAATCTAGTGGGAATCAGTCGCAGACATCTCCCGGTGACAATCCCCACATGGTTTAAAACCCTAAGGTTTCTGAGAGAGCATATCCCTAGCACTCTGGAAACAATTTTGAAAAAATGACTCGACAAAAGTTGAGAAAAGGCTTGTCAAAAAGTAACTGAGGTAGCTCTCTGGATCCACGACTGTTGGCACTGAAAGAAAGTAACTGATGTCAGCGTGCTGGGCTGGCGCCTATATAGTCAACGCAAACATCACATCTGGTGTGGACGATGTGGACGCAGGGCTGTTAGCGTCACCTCCTGGCGTACAGAGGTACTGCTCATGATTTTACGGATACAGTGACACCTTGGAGATATTCTACGGTAAGGAATCTGATGTTCAAAGTCTCTTCCAGAAAGACAGAATAACGCATCTAACCACCAAAAGTATGATGCAAGACTGAAATACTTCAAGTAGGTGGCCCAGAACTCCACTCATTTTTTTTTTTTTTAGAAAAGGCATGACAAAAACTTGGAACACAGCGGCAGTTGTCTCTTTAGCCATACCTAAACGTGTGGCCACCAAATTGGCTCAGAATATTGCAGTGTTTGCTCTAGAGGTAGGAGCAATACTCTAGGACAGTCCCACCAGATGGGGATTCAACATTGGGACATCATATCCACAAGGTGGCCTCCAACGCTAGTAAAAATACTCAAAGTAAGGCACTGATATGTAGACAATATTTCAGAAAAGCCCTTTCGAACCGTACACAGTACTCAAGATGTACCCCTGCCGGTGATCTGTAGGTACATTGTACAGGTGAAACACAGCCTCCCTTTCCTGCTGGTTTTACTTACTTCATATGCAGCATGCGTTCTGCAAGTATGAAGGAAATCTTGCATTGCTGCTGCCACCTGTGGTGTGACGAATATTTGCTTTAGAAAAGTCATGCTGCTACTATCCATAAAGTAGCTTGTGCTGTGTGTGTCTGAGTGAAGCTTTGCATATTCTTTTCACTATACAAAACTAAAATTACTGGCTTATCAATGCATGTTTAAGCCTTTTTCTTATGCACTCTGCCTCTACCACCACCACTGGAAGTTGGTTTCCTATAGTACCACACTTTTTATTAGAAAGAGCATTCTCAGGTCACTCCTGGTCCTCCCCAATATGTCTTATGCCATAACACCTTGACCTAAAGCGACACTTCTGACACAGTATGTTCATCCTCTTTATTATAAGTATACCCCGGATGTATTTACACGTCAGTGGCATATGCCCCTGCTCGGTTTATATCGACAAGGTACTTGAACTATCAAGGCTCTTCCTGCTTTAACGAAGCCACATCTCTGTGGTATTTAAAGGTCTCTCCCATGCATCTCTCCTTCCTCTTCTGTATGTTTACACATGGAACCCTTGCACCTCCCACCACGAGTATTCTGATGCAGTCCCCGCCCCCAGCACCACCATCCCCTCCTCCCCCCCCTTGCTCCCCCTTTCACTCCAATTAGTCACAGATGAAGCCCTGGCGTGTGAAAAATCAAGACTGCAGGGGTCCAGCAAAGCAGCGCCCTTTCTCTTGTATGTATATATGAAAGTAATCCCAGATCTTCGTTTCACATCGGTATTGTCACTGCAGAGAGCCTGGGGAAAAACCACTCTAAATGTGTACGTTTCTTTCTTTACAATGTACTTGCTGCCGGCCACTCAAGCTACAACAAGTGCCTCCAAAGTTAGAGTGTGTCCTACGTGGGCTGTTCTTCAATGTATGCAGTGAGAGCTCTCCAGAACAGCAGAGTGAACCAGATCTTGAATGAGATGTATACTGCTGAGCATGAACCGTAGCGCCTGTGTGCTGTATGGATAGGGTAACGAGGAAGGTATTTTTTACAGTGCACGTTTGAATGTGTTCTCGCCTTATCACTAAGGCTGATTTGCAAAGAAAACACACTTTCTACGAGTTATAAATCTGCAATACTATCTAATAAAATCGAAAACGGGTTTTCAACATATAGCTATTTAGCTATTTCCCGTTTTTAGAATGGTACAGACAACCGGGGATCCGTTTATAAATCGAACTGCATTTCGTACCCGACTCCCCGTCACTATAACCCCTCCCCCTTAAAGAGTGTTAGGAAGAGCACAAGTGACGACACTGCACCTGCAGAGACCGCGGATAATCCTGAAATACCCCATGTGCTGGTTACAAGCTGCTGCACCACCACACGATCGACATGAGATCGAATGATAGCTTTTATCTCCCCTATTTGACACTGAATCCTACAGTGTTATACCCTGAAGGACGAAGTCGCTGTGCAGCGCATCCTAAATTGCTCTTGTTGCACTGTAACCCTCAGCGATACCAAAGGGGATGATGGACGGAGCGCTTGAGCTAATCAAACACTCACCCTCAGCAGCTCTCTCTCTGTACAGCGCTTTGATACCGCGATGGTCAAGTTCGCGCTTTATAAAACACAAATAAATAAAGAAGCAGTTTTGGACCGGTTAAGTGCAGGGAAGTGATTCCGACCGAGGAGGGAGAGTCAGGCAGGCGTCAACCTAGTGAGCCACATTCCATATTTTTAATATAATCGCCGTACTCTGAGGCTATTAATCACCAACGCCTGGAGTCATAGCTCGGTGAGATTACACACTCGTTACAAAGATTAATGTTAACTACTCACCCTTTACCCTTAAATCAAGGAAACATTACAGGTTTATATGAAGCATTATAAACACACAGGACTGCGAAAGCATTTTATATAGGTTTAACAAAAATCGCATTATTGTGAAGAACACATGAAGGCTTGGGAGTCCGCCCCCTTAAAGTGCTTCGGATTTCCTCGTCTTCTAGAATGAACTAACTTCATTGACCTTTATTTTTTCTAACAGGAATAAAGAGGTATCTTACAAGCAAACTGGCCTGCCGAGTGACGCGGTTCTGTTCTCAGAGTTCTGAGCAAGCTTGCCTCTCATAGGCTTTAGACACACTGATGTTCGCCTTCTGTGCACTGGGAACATTAATACAATCTTAATCATGCCGCCCGAAACGTCAGAAATGATCCGAACCAAAATCAGGAATGATCAGCCCTGTCTGCCCTGCGTCCTGATAGTTGGCCTGTGAACACAAGTTTCTCTTCCTGGCACACTATATATACATTCTCATTGATTTCATAATGAGCTCAGTTATGCGAACCGCATCGTTTATCCATGCAAGAGAAAACACATTAGCAAAACAAGCACTTCCTCATAAAAAATAAATGACAGCATGAAAACATAGCTCGGAGATGACCTTGTCAAGCCCTGTGGAAAACATCTAGGGGGGTTTCAGGCATTCCAGCGAACGAAACTTCATATAGGGGTGGAGCAAAATCGGTAATATGCACCACCTGGCTCTTTCAGAGGTGTGGTGTGGCATTCGACTGAATGTGCCCCAGCCCTACTAGGGTCTCCCGAGGTGCAGCCTAACATGAAACTGACCCAGGCGTGCACCTTTAAGGGGTATCATCAGACAAACGCCTGACTGTCCTAGCCCTGCACTCTTAAAAGTGTAGTGTATCAGGACTTCAGACTGACGGGGCTCAGCACTAGACCTTTAAGGGCTGTCATCCCGTATGAGACGGACTGTCTCAGCCGTAGAGCATCAATGGTGTAGGTGTAGCCCTACTTTGTCATAGTAGTACACCTTTCAGAGGTATGGCCTCACATGAGACTAACAATAACCAAGCATTCGGCTAGAACCCTCGGAATTGTTACCTGGCATGAGGCTGACTCTGTCCCAACCCCAGCTTCTTTCAGACGTATATTGTATAACCTAATTCGAGAATGTCAATATCCCACCTCTGACGCTTAGTGGTGTAGCTCGACAGTCAGGCAACTGTCTGTCTCTGCCCTACACATAGCTGGGGTGTCATCGGACATCCGCCTGACTCACCCCTGCCCTATAGGCACTGCCTGTCAGCACATTTCGCAGTCTCTCTGGCACACCTATACAGGCCACCGAGAGACCCCGGCCCGTCAACAAAGCTCCAACTTCCGGACAGGACAGCGGCGGGCCTCTGAGGCGAAGGCCGGCCCCCAGTACTCTCGCGGTACTTGCCTGTCGGTAGCGCCGCTCCGAGCACACCTTGCACAGCCCCGGGACGCGGTTCATCGCTCAGCGTCTGTAAATCCCGCTGCTCGCCCATAAAAAGGTATCCTCCAGCACGGCGGCGGTGAACTCTGGTCGCCGGACAGCAGAGCGAGGCCGAGTGCACGCTGGCATGGGCGCCCTGGGAACCGGCTCCAGGGAAGAATGGCAGGAAGCCGCCTCTCACCTCCGGGCCTGCTCCGCGCCGTGTGCCTGGCCACGATAAGGCCGCGGCTTCCTGCCAGCTCCGCGGCGGGGGAGAGCGGTGCTTTATATCAAAATTCCTCTCACTATTTAGTATTCCCTCAGTCCCGCCTCCCCGGCCCTCGAGCGGCCGATGCCACTGTTTGTCCCCTTTGAATCCTTCAGGCCCACAAAGCACTTTTGTGATCGGGGCCTCCTCGCGCCGTGCCTCAGAGGCTGAGAGAAGTGCGTCCCGAACACGCACGGTGTTTACATCTGATGCTGTCTTTACAAGACTTCTTAAAGTCAACACTGTGCGGATACAGTCCAGCTAACTTGCATTCACATGCTTTCTGCATCAGAACAATGGTTTCAAATGTTAATCTCGATAAAACCCTACTTATTTAAAAACTGATGAGAAATCGTTAAGTAAGTTTGGTTACCTTACAAAGTAGCTGAAATCAACATGCTTTTAAAATAACAGTCTGTGTTAAGCATACCTTCCTAAATAATCATTAAAACGCCTGCATAGAAACAGACGGGGCAACGGTGGAAAGTCTGCCCTGACAGATTTGCGTGTCTCGTTGCCCACACCAATAAACCTAGCTGCCAAAATAGCTCGGACGGCTTCTCGCAAGTTGCATATATGTTTGTATAAACTTAAAGTTGCAAGTTCAAATGTGTGCATGGCCAATTTAGCCTTTCAAGTTCCCAATGCCGATACAATAATAACTATTCATTTGGATAATAATAAAGCTCGTTATTGATTGCCAATCAACAATTCGATTTGTTATCTGCACTACATGAAATTATGATGTTTTAAGGAGCTGCACCTCGAACACATGACTACGGGTATCTTGGTCTGACGTCATCCTGCTGCATCCTGATAGGTGGCTTAGGTGGTTAGGCTTCTCTACTGCACATCACAGAGGATTTGCACCCTTTCATGGTTAGCTCACCAAAAGAAAACCAGAGAACGAACAGCAGAAGACTTGACGAAATTTAAATTAGGCCGACGTAATTAGCAGAATTTCGGTGATTTTGCGTCATGCTCGCTACACAAATTTTCTAAAATTATGTCTGAATCCGACTCTGCGTAATTACGTGCAGTTTTTCGCTACAAAAATCCCGCAAATACAGGAACAGAATGCATTAAGCTGTGGTTCGCAATGCTTTTGCTTAAATGTGTTAACTTGTCAAAAATTGAACCGTGGACACATTTCTTGCATCAATATAGCACGAAATGACGTATTTGCATTTTGTGTAATTAAATTTACTTTCTATGTAATTTCCCACAATTACACAAAAGCAAATTATGTGAATTTCAGACACCCCTATCGTGGACCTACCTGAGCTCGGATTAATAATCCCAGTGTTACAAGTACATCTCCCTTATTTTTGCCACCAGAAAATAAATGAATTATTTATTTACCTACTGACTGTCTAGCACAGCGTGCCAGTGTGGGTGTCAACATGCTTTATAATTAGGAACAAAAGCCATATGACATGACCTCAGATTACTACTCTCACCCAAGTACAACACATGGTTAAGTGGCAGATACAGCCCATTGCCAATGAGCAGCACTCCAGTACTTTGACAGTAACCCTCTCATCTGAGGGCAAAGCTTCAGGAGAGATTGCCACAGAGAGGAAGGAGGGGCGGAGGCACAAATATTTTACCAGATCAGCCGAATTTAATCTAGCTATCAATGGGGGAATTATAAATGTCACAACCGGATTCCCTCACATCCATGGTTAAGTATATTTCAGGCGGGGAAAGGAACATCAAAAGCATGCCTGGATAGCTTAGCAGCCACACTTATTTCTAGACATTTCTGAGTAGGTGGTCTTTTCACCTCTATCGTTGCTGCTGTGTCAGCCAGTTAAGTACCTTTTTTCCCCATCTTGACTGCTTCACTGGTAGACTTGAGCTGTTTTTTGTGCAAGGCGGTTTAAACTACAGTAGACTCAGCAGTCCCTAACATCAGGTTTGTCTACACTTTAAATTGTCTTGGTTTTGGTGTCAGTTATCCCACCGAAGAAAGCTATGACGGCAGAATCTACTGTGAGAGGTGAGGCAACCCTGCCCGACAGCCCTTCCCAACGGATTACTCCATCCTGCTATTTGGGGATCGGAGGTGGTTTCGGGTTCTTACAGTTGGGTGGGTGAAAGATTCACCAAACTGCACCATGCTGCCTGAGGCGCGGGTACAGTTCGTATCAGTCCACTCTCCACATCTGAGAGAAGCTGAGCTCCCTTCAGGTGGTACCTGAATATTAAGTTCACCCCATGGCATGCTTATTGAGGGGAAAAAAATGGATCACTTCACAGTGCAGTGCTAAGAACACACACAAGGCGCTGGAGTGGCTACACAGATGACTGGGACATACGCTGGTGAAGTGCAGTGGGATCTCTGGGATGGTGGACACTTATTTTTATACAATATCCTAGATTATGTTGGTCTCTGCTGGCAGTTAAGTAATTTTGTTACACTAACCTAAACAGGGAGTATGTCAAAGGTGGTGAGACCCCATTTATTTTTGATTCGGGTTTAACCGAGGTGACTGATTCCTCCAGATAGCACTCAGCATGAATGGCGGTTCGTGTTGTGAGAAACCTTTGGCTTGGTCTTCCACCCAAGACACAGCGTAAGAGCTAATGCTCGGTGAGGTAGATCCAAAACCCAGCACAGGCACATGCAGTTAAAAAGAGGTCCACCTGGAGAGTTTGATACAGCCGAAAGCTCTAATGGGCTTTCATGACACCAGGGTGCTTAACATCACGATACAGCCACGGCTGAAAGGAATTCACCCTCGCTTGAGGAGGATAATTCAGATAATGATTTTTCCACAGAGTCAGCATATGAATGAAAGAGGGTCCATGAGTGGCATTCATTCAGCACTAAAGAGAAGAGAGTAAAGCATGACCATGACCCGGACAGAAAAGATGGCCGAGACGATGTACTGGTGAAAGGCTTGAAGGATATGTTCAACCAGGATGACCAGAGTCACCTTAGATCTTTAGAATGGGCACCTCCAACAAAGCACGCCAGTCATGCGCAAGTGCAGCAGTGCAATCCCAAGGACAAAGATCAGGAATTGCCTGATGGCTTAAAGCCCTCGGTGGAGGGCAAGATATATTTTACTCAAACTAAGACAGTAACATTTATCAGGAAGTTTTATACGGATCCAGAGAAGAGGATAGGCAGGTCTTGCAGTGTGGTCAGGAGAAATTCCTAAACTTATTACGTTCTTTGTCTAAAATAACAGAAATGGCAGAAGCGGCACCAATGGACCTGGATATCTTTGCAGGGTGGACAGAAGAAGCACTGTGCCTTATATAAAATACGCATTGTACCATCAGAAACAAAAGGCAAAATTCCATTCTGGTTAGGGTGGACTCAACACTAGAGGGATTTGCCTCCTCATAGGCCTTCCCGAACACGCCTGTATGCTTTTGGGAAGCCATTTGTGAATGAAAGTGGGAAGTTCTTCCAGACACTAACAGGGCTAAATAAAGCTTACACCTCAACCTAGACGGTGGTTGTGCCTACGCCACAGGAGGTGAGCAATCACCTTGGATGCTTGGTTCATACAGACAATACAAGGTTTCAGGATAGTTTTACAGTATTTCTGCACAGCTAGTAGAGCCAAGACCTCAATTTTTCCCCTGCAGGAGCAAAAGTGGTCAGAAGAGAACAGAATGGAGCGAGTGGACCAAGGCGCAATTCAATGGCTATTTCTATACCTTCGGTTTTTGGAGCACAAGAAGGTGGCTTTGCCTCATCATAAACCTGCAAGAGTTTAACACCTGGCTAGTTTATAGGCATTTCGAGATGGATCGGATTCACCGATTAAAGGACATTTTGTTGCAGGGAGAATAGATGGCCAGATCAGGCTTACAAGATACTAACTTGAGGATTCCAGCTTAAGACCTCCCCTCCTCCCAATCAAAGCATCAAAGGTAACAACAGTCATACTGGAAGGGAAAGAT
Organism: Calotriton arnoldi; assembly: GCA_963921515.1. NCBI lineage: Eukaryota > Metazoa > Chordata > Amphibia > Caudata > Salamandridae > Calotriton > Calotriton arnoldi. The sequence goes on along the minus strand of CAWUFW010006840.1, from coordinate 534,340 downwards.
CTGAAACTTAAAGGAGCATGCATTCTGCCTGTTGTCCACCCGTTGATTTTTTACAGAGCATCTGAAACCAGTAGTGGCCCTTCCGAAAGCTTAAGAGGTGGAGAAAGTTTATTTAAATAACCTAATTTTTATGGCCCAGAAGCTGGGATCGCTGATTTGAAAGGTTTAGATGGAAATTAACTTTTTGCAGGGCTTAGAATTCACAATGAACTTGTTAAAATCTGATTTGCTTAGGCGTGGGCAGCGTCGTCAAGATGGCGGTCACTCCTTATTGAAGCTCCCGGCCCTCCAACCCATCCTTAATAATAATCCTTGAGCCGAGAGGAATTCCTCAGCCGAAGATACACTTGAGTGTAACACTCAGTGTGCCCCGCTGGTCCAGAGAGGCCCCCGCCTGCCTTAGTGGGGCTCCCGCCACAGAGAGCTTGCCGTACTGTCCCTCCAGCCAGACCTCAAAGCATGGGGATCACCCCTGCTGGAGTGACAATGTGGGGGGCGAGCCCCGGAGCAGCAGAGAGGATCTGGCCCAGGGCCTGGACTCCGCTTCTGACCGTTGGGGTCGGGTCGGATGGGGTGGGGGATAGCCCCTCCCGGTGTTCTGGATAAGTTGAGGAAGTTTGCGTGGCTGCAGCTCTCAGCGCTGCTGTGGCCTTCAGGGGTGGGGGAATCATATCGCCCGAACCAACTAGAATTTTATGAAGGGCAAGAAGATTTATTGTCTATTTTGTCCGACGGACAAGTAGACATTAAATCACAAAAATGAAATTAGCTGTCGGCACTCTGGGGTTCACAGGCAATTGAAATGCTGTCAGGAAGCCTTTGGAGGCCTTTGACTGGATGGAAGCCCATGACTGGGCTCTATCTAGCCAGTGATTGGCTGGGGGAGTGTCACGCTAGACGTCAATCAATCAGGGGTTTGTTAAAGCGCGACTACTCACCCGTAAGGGTCTCAAGGCGCTAGGGGTGGGGGGGTGCAGGTTCCATCCATCAAGGAGGGGTCTGTCGAAGAGCCAGGTTTTGAGGTTTCTTGCGAAGATGGGGAGCGATGTCTGTCTGAGGTGGAGCGGAAGGGCGTTCCATGCTTTGGCCGCGACGAAGGAGAAGGAGCGGCCTCCCGATCTGGTCTTTCTGGTGCGGAGGACCACGGCGTAGGAGAGCTGGGCTGATCGTAGGGTCCTTTGGGGTGCGTGGAATTTGAGTCGGCTGTTCAGGTATGCTGGTCCGGTGTCGTGGAGGGCCATGTGAGCGTGGGTGAGCATCTTGAAGGTGACTCTAGCTTCGATGGGGAGCCAGTGGAGGGTGCGCAGGTGCTGGGAGATGTGGCAGTGTCTTGGCAGGTTGAGGACCAGTCTTGCGGCGGCGTTCTGGATGTTCTGTAGCTTGCGGGTGAGGTTTTTGTTTATTCCGGCGTAGAGTGCGTTGCCGTAGTCGAGTCTGCTGGTGACCAGGGCGTGACGGTCTTTCGGTGTTCGAGGGGGATCCATTTGAAGGTCTTACGAAGGAGGCGGAGGGTGTGGAAGCAGGAAGACGAGACAGAGTTGATCTGGCGGTCCATTTTGAGCTCGGAGTCCAGGATGATTCCCAGGTTGCGTGCGTGGTCTGTGGGGGTTGGCGGGTTTCCGAGGGCGGGGGGCCACCAGGTGTCGCTCCAGGCATCAGGTTTGGGCCCATGATGAGTACTTCTGTTTTGTTGTAGGCAGCTGTTTTTCATCCATTTGGCGACGGCTTCCATGCCTTCTCGAAAGTTGCGTCTGGCGGTGTTGGGCTCGTTGGATAGGGAGAGGATGAGCTGGGTGTCGTCTGCGTATGACACGATGTTGAGTCCGTAGGTTCGGACGATGGGGGCGAGTGGAGCCATGTAGACGTTGAAGAGCGTCGGGCTGAGGGAGGAGCCCTGGGGGACTCCGCAGGTGGTAGGTGTGGGGTCCGAGAGGAAAGGGGGAGTCTGACCCGCTGCGTCCTGCCGGAGAGGAAGGAGCGGATCCAGTCGAGGGCCTTGTCCTGGATTCCTGCGTCGTAGAGTCTGCGTATTAGGGTGCGGTGGGAGACTGTGTCGAACGCCGCTGATAGGCTCGAGGAGGATGAGGGCTACTGTTTCTCCTTTGTCCAGTAGGGTGCGGATGTCGTCTGTTGCGGCGAGGAGGGCGGTTTCCGTACTGTGGTTTTTCTGAAGCCGGATTGGGAGGAGTCGAGGATGTTGTGTTCTTCAATGAATGTGGCGAGCTGGCTGTTGATGGCTTTCTCGATGACTTTCGCTGGGAACGGGAGCAGGGAGATGGGTCTGTAGTTTTTGAGGTCGGTGGGGTCCGCTGAGGGTTTCTTTAGGAGGGGGTTGACCTCGGCGTGTTTCCAGTCGTCGGGGAACGAGGCGGTCGCCAGGGAGCGGTTGATGGTGTGGCGGAGCATGGGTGCGATGGTGTCGGCGGCTCTGTTGAAGATGTGGTGGGGGCAGGGATCCGTGGGGGCCCCTGAGTGGATTGACTTCATTGTCTTCAGTGTGTCTTCGGTGGTGAGGGCTGTCCAGTCGTCAATCGCTGGTTTCCGGGTGTCGGGGGTGGTTGGTGAGGGTTCAGTGTGTTGGTTGTCTTCGTCGAAGTTGTCGTAGATGCTCTTGATTTTGTGGTGGAAAAAGGTGCTGAGTTTGTCGCAGAGGTCTTGTGAGGGAGGTATGTCGGTAGACTCGCTAGTGGGTTGGGCGAACTCCTTGATGATGCTGAAGAGTTCCTTGCTGTTGTGCGCGTGGGTGGAGATTCTGTCTTCAATCGCTTTTTTCCTCGTTTCTCTGATGAGTTGATGGTGGGCATTGGTGGCGGCTCTGAAGTTGTCGTGGGCTTCCGTGGATTTGGTGTTCCTCCAGGCCTTTTCGAGGCGGTGGCATGTGCTTCTGGACTCTCGAAGTTCGGTGGTAAACCATCTGGCTTTCTTGGCGCGGGTATTGTTGTTTTTCTTGAGGGGGGCTATGGTGGTGGTGCTGTCCGAGATCCATCTATGCAGGGTTCGGGCTGCGGTGTTGGGGTCGTCGTTTTCCGCGATGGTTGGGGTGGAGTTGTTGAGTGAGGAGGTGAGCTGGTAGTCGGTGATTTTGGTCCAGTTTCTTCGTGGAAGCAGGTGCTGGTGTCTGTGGGTGTTCTGAAGGTGAAGTGGACGCAACGATGGTCGGTCCATGGGAGTTCGGTGGTGTGGCTGAAGGTGATGGAGTTTCCTGTAGTGAAGAGGGGGTCGAGGGTGTGTCCTGTTGAGTGCGTGGGCTCGGTCACGATCTGGCGCAGTCCAATGTTGTGGAGGTTGTCCAGGAGGGATGTGGTGTTGGGGTCCAGTTGGTTGTTGAGGTGGAAGTTGAGGTCTCCCAGCAGGGTGTAGTTGGTGGATGCGATGGCCTGCAGGGAGATAATGTCCGTGATTGAGTTGGCGAAGGGTCCGCAGGGTCCAGGGGGTCGGTAGATGAGGGTTCCTCGGAGGGTGGCGGTGGGGCTGGCCAGTATCTTGAAGTGAAGGTGTTCCATCAGTTGTGGGCTCGTCAGGGAGTGTGCTCAGGCGGAGGCTGGATTTGTGGACGATGGCGAATCCTCCTCCTGGGCGTGTGGGGCGGTCCTTCCTGGAGATCTTGTATCCTTGGGGGATGGCGATGGCGATGTCCGGTCCCGAGGTGGTGTTGGTCCAGGTTTCGGTGAAGAACGCTACGTCCGGGGTGGTGCTGTCGAGGAGGTCCCAGATTTCTGTGGCGTGTTTGTGGAGGGATCGGACGTTGAGGAGGATGCATTGCAGGGTCTTCGGTTCGGTTGTGTTCTTGTGGGCGGGTTGTGCTGGATCCGTGTTCTTGGTGGTGCTGCAGGTGTGCCGGCAGCGGTGACAGCTGAAGGGTCCGTGGGAGTCGGCTGGTGATGCTAGCTTGCAGTTGTTGTTGCGGCCTGGGTTGAGTGCGTGGAGTGTTGCTGGGTCATAGCGTTGGCGGGGCGGAGGTCCAGGGTTCCTGGCACTGGTCGCGGTCGGGTCGCAGACGGGCGCAGACAAGCTTGCCTTTGACGCGCCTTCGGCGCGCCAGCGGCCGCTGTGCGGCCGCGCAGTGGCCGCCATTAAGTAGGGGTCGGGGAGGGCTGGACAGCTGGGAGCGGGGAGGGGAGCTGGATTGGGCCGGTCGCGCTGGGTGGGAGGGGCCGCGGGGGCAGCAGCGGCGGGGAAAGGTAAAGGGAGGAAATAAGGGATAAAGAAAAAAGGGAAAATAGGCAGAAATAAGGCACAAAAGAGCAGAGATGCAGAAAGGTGAAAGAGGGTAGAAAAACGAGTGAAAACTAGTGAAAGGGCAGAGCGAAAGGAAGGGAAAATGAGCAGAAATAAGGCACAAAAGAGCAGAGATGCAGAAAAGTGCAGAAAGGTGAAAGATAAAAAAAGGGTAGAAAAACGAGTGAAAGAGCAGAGTTAGAGGAAGGAGACAGAGGTCCACTGGACCACCAGGGATGAGGCGCAGGAAACCTGCGGGTGGAGGAGGGCCTCGATCACCAACACTCGAGAGTGCAGGGGCAGGGGCAGGCCTCACTTAATGGTGGAGCTGCGAGGGTGGGAGAGCAATTTCACTGACAATGAGTCAGTGGTCTTGCTCGCCTGTCCCCGCAGTGGCCGCCATTAAGTAGGGGTCGGGGAGGGCTGGACAGCTGGGAGGTGGGAGCGGGGAGGGGAGCTGGATTGGGCCGGTCGCGCTGGGGGGGAGGGGCCGCGGGGGCAGCAGCGGCGGGGAAAGGTAAAGGGAGGAAATAAGGGAAAGAAAAAAGGGAAAATAGGCAGAAATAAGGCACAAAAGAGCAGAGATGCAGAAAGGTGAAAGATAAAAGAGGGTAGAAAAACGAGTGAAAACTAGTGAAAGGGCAGAGCGAGAGGAAGGGAAAATGAGCAGAAATAAGGCACAAAAGAGCAGAGATGCAGAAAAGTGCAGAAAGGTGAAAGATAAAAAAGGGTAGAAAAACGAGTGAAAGAGCAGAGTTAGAGGAAGGAGACAGAGGTCCACTGGACCACCAGGGATGAGGCGCAGGGAAACCTGCGGGTGGAGGAGGGCCTCGATCACTGTTAGACTTGGCATCTTTTGGCGTGTTTCCCCTGACTTTTTGCTTTCTGACCTCCCGGTTTTGACTCTGTTTTTGCTGGTGTAATGATTCTGCGCACTTTCTTCACTGCTGTCCAGTAGGAAAGTGCAAGTGCTCCTGTATAAAATGTGTTATGGATTGGCGTTTCCATGATTGGCCTATTTGGTTTATGTGTCAGTCCCTTGTAAAGTGCACTGCGAGTGCCAGGGCCTATAGATCAAATGCTGTTGGTGGGCTGCAGCACTGGATTGTGCCACCCACGCAAACAGCCGGTAAAGTGTAACTCGGGCCTGCCATTGCAGAGCCTGTGCGCAGCATGGGGCTGCCATGTCGACTTGGCAAGTGCGCACACTTGCAAGTCCCTAAACCTTCCCTTTTCTACATGTTAGTCACCCCTGAGGTAGGCCCAAGGTACCCCTGTGGGCAGGGTGCGTTGTATGCGAAAGGCAGGACATGCCCTGGTGTGTGCGGCATGTCCTGATAGTGAATTACAGCCTAGTTCGTTTTTCACTATTGCAAGGCTACCTGTTCCCCATAGGCCAGAACGGGCAGTTTTGATTATTACAGCTTATAATCCTAACTGACCCGGGAACATGGTAGAAATTCGAGTTTAGTATGCCTGGACTCAGAATGATAAAATGCATCTTTTAGTGAAGTTGGTTTTAACATTCTGTGTTTGAAAATACCACTTTTAGAAAGTGGGTATTTTCTTGTCTAACCATCCAAGCCTGCCTCTGCGAGGTTGTGTATTCCTTGTCTGGAGTGTGAGTGACAGGGGCTGGGGGATGCCAGGAGACAGGGTGAGTCAGCACAGGGCTGAATAGCAAGATCTACATGTAGATGGGTGGGAGGAGTTGCACCTGGGCCCTGAATAGGACAGTGCCTTCCCTCCACAATGCTGGCTCCACCTCCTGTGGTGCGTCTGATGTCCCTGGCCTACTCTCTGAAAGAAGGGACGGAGACTTGTCAACAAAGTGCTCCAGAACTGGTTTGGACTAGGCAAAGGCCTCTCTGCCTTCAGAGAACAAAGGAATTTGGGATATAAATATTGGGGCCCTGACCCCATGAATTTAGATCTCGCTGGAATCAAGGAACCTGTCAAGAAGAAGAGCTGGAGAGCTGCTGGAGGAGTACTGCCCCTTTGCCGAGTGACTGCTTTGTTGGGTTTGCCTGCAGTTGCTGCTTCTGTCTTGGGCAGTGAAAGGACTGGACTGAACTTTCTACAAACTTGTGCTGAGTATCTCCAAGGGCCTGAAACCGAGCTGGCCTCCTGTTAAGAAGTCTCAGGGACTGCAAAGACTTCACAAGCCTCTGGGTACCGCTTCTGGAACGCTGTTTCAGTTGCCACAGAGGAAGGGAACTGCAACCGACAAAGTCAACCGAATCCATCCCTGACCGGTGACCTGTTTGCACCGCAGACCGCATCGCCCCGCTTCGCATCGCAACCCTGGTCTCACCGTGGGCGACGTCCGACGCCGTCAACACCGAGCCGCTGCTTGCACTGTGACCTGTGGGCACCGCAGTTCGCATCGCATCGCTTCACTGAACCAGCCGGACCCGACCGACGCGGACGCTGCAACTGGCTCAACAGTCGTGACCGCATCGCAGTTGGGGCACCGCTCGCACGTTTGCGACGCACCGCTCCGAATCGCACCGCTGTCCGACGCCAGCTCCCGCATTCCGGCTTGGTCGCCGGCATCACAACCTGTCAGCACCGCATCGTACATCGTCTCGCCCTGCACCGCACGCCTTGGACTCACCGACTCCGTCTGCACGACGCTCATCGAGCCGCTGCCTGCACCGCATCGAGGGACACCGCACCTTGCATCGCTCCGTCTTGCACCGCAACCGCGACGAACGCCGACCGGCTCGTACACCCCGTACCAGCCACAACGAGAAAGGTACTGTGACCGAGTCTGTTCACGACTCTGCTGGCCCGTAGCGACACGGTCGGCTGGAACTGTTGGACTCTGTGTAATTCAGCATCGCGGTAGACCCGGACGGGGCTACCGACTCGTACGAACTTTGCTTTTGTGTTATTCCTGCAAAGAAGAAGTTACCTTATCAAGCATTCATATTTAAAGTATAGTATTGTGGATTTTTGTCGTAATTGGTCTTGTCTTGAGTATATAAAAATATTGGTTATTTTTCTAAACTGGTGTGGTGTCCGTTTGTAGTGCTTACACTGTATTACTGTTGGTTATGTGCAAATGCTTTACACACTGCCTCTAGAATAAGCCTGACTGCTCGTGCCAAGCTACCAAGGGGGTGAGCAGGGGTTATTTTTGGAGTGTAACTCCCTTACCCTGACTAGGAAGAAGGGTCCCTACTTGGACAAAGGTGCAAACCCTTGCCAACTAGAGATCCCATTTCTAACAATCACCAACACTCGAGAGTGCAGGGGCAGGCCTCACTTAATGGTGGAGCTGCGAGGGTGGGAGAGCAATTTCACTGACAATGAGTCAGTGGTCTTGCTCGCCTGTCCCTGCAGTGGCCGCCATTAAGTAGGGGTCGGGGAGTGCTGGACAGCTGGGAGGCAGGAGCGGGGAGCTGGATTGGGCCGGTCGCGCTGGGGGGGAGGGGCCGCGGGGGCAGCAGCAGCGGGGAAAGGTAAAGGGAGGAAATAAGGGATAAAGAAAAAAGGGAAAATAGGCAGAAATAAGGCACAAAAGAGCAGAGATGCAGAAAAGTGCAGAAAGGTGAAAAATAAAAAAGGGTAGAAAAACGAGTGAAAGAGCAGAGTTAGAGGAAGGAGACAGAGGTCCACTGGACCACCAGGGATGAGGCGCAGGGAAACCTGCGGGTGGAGGAGGGCCTCGATCACCAACACTCGAGAGTGCAGGGGCAGGCCTCACTTAATGGTGGAGTTGCGAGGGTGGGAGAGCAATTTCACTGACAATGAGTCAGTGGTCTTGCTCGCCTGTCCCCGCAGTGGCCGCCATTAAGTAGGGGTCGGGAGGGCTGGACAGCTGGGAGGCGGGAGCGGGGAGGGGAGCTGGATTGGGCCGGTCGCGCTGGGGGAGGGGCCGCGGGGGCAGCAGCGGCGGGGAAAGGTAAAGGGAGGAAATAAGGGATAAAGAAAAAAGGGAAAATAGGCAGAAATAAGGCACAAAAGAGCAGAGATGCAGAAAGGTGAAAGATAAGAGGGTAGAAAAACGAGTGAAAACTAGTGAAAGGGCAGAGCGAGAGGAAGGGAAAATGAGCAGAAATAAGGCACAAAAGAGCAGAGATGCAGAAAAGTGCAGACAGGTGAAAGATAAAAGAGGGTAGAAAAACGAGTGAAAACAAGTGAAACGTCAGTGTTCTAGCGTGAGTTCCACACTGGTGCAGCCCACCTGCTCTTGGAACCCAGCTGCTGAACGTGCAAGGGCGGGCGCCGAGGCCGGAAACACTTTTGCTTCTGTCTGGGTCCCAGCGCTGCGGGCCGGTTGGCCTTGTGGTCTCTCTGTCACTGATTGCTGCAGGGCTCGATCGCCCTGACCATTGGAATCAGTCCAGGGCAGTCCACTCATCTTTGGTGCGCTGCGAGGCACTTCCGGAATGGGGAGCGGAAAGTCGCCGTCTCCGACACAGTGAATGCTTCACCAGCAGGTGAGTCAATCTAATAAAGGGTTTTGCAGCAGTCAGAGCCTTAATAAAAGTATGTTAACTGTGATGCTGCATGTAATGGTTTGGGATCAGTGGGCGTGGGGGCAGGGTCAAATGTTTGGCATGTTAATTTACAGTAAGGCGGGAACTTCTCCACTGCTATCGGCTGATCGATGAGGCGCCTATTGCAATGCAACCAGTGCAGCGTTGGTAATGAGTGAAAACACAACGAATAGAGGCTTACTATTTACAGACATTGACCTGCTTTTATGGACGAGGTCGCATTCAGGGGCACAGAGCAAACGATTATACTTTAACACCTGGCACTGGCAGTCTTACAGAAAAGGCAGTCTTGTGCGTGCGCTGTAAATAGAAACATTTTTTAAACTGCATCTTTTTCCTGGGGTTAAACAATAAAGCTAAATTTGAATAAAAGAAACGCCACATAATGAAGCAGGCAGAAAGTATCTTCGTGCTCCAGGCAATGTTATGTGTGCAGCGTATTTCACACAGCTCACTGAAACGTGGGCCACTCTTGGCGCCTGAAACATCGCATGTCTACATTTTTCCCTGGGGTCTCCGTTCCACAGTCTTTCTTGCCTTTTCCTTATTCCATTACCTCCACCTTTCCTCCACTCTTCTCGCTTAATCAGTACCTCCACTTTATTTTCCAATCTTGCCACTGCAGCAGAGGAAAAGCCTCACGTCAGTGTCAATTTTACAGGCTTGATCTGGCAAGAAACTGGTTATTCTCCACATTTTGGGCTCATTCCCGTTAGCCTGTACCTCTATTTGGTTGCATTTCTCGATTCCTGTACCTACTGTAAACCACCCCCACCATGCAAAGTGCTTTGGCAGTTTGTGCTCAATAAACAGAGCCACTGTAATGAAGCAGCAGGGAAGGTCTAAATTATGCGGCAGGGTTGACTAAATTATGTGGCCACAAAAAATTAGAATTATGTAGCAGAATGCAGCACATTTTTATTTATCGTATTACTTCATTTGTTTTACAACGGTATATGTTAACAACGTCAGTATAAATGTTTTGCCTTATTACTTTCAGATTAACACCCAAATACAGCAATAGCAATGTAAAAGTGACCAGTCACTACTTGTGATGGGCTTTTCACTGTGTGGCAGGATGGGTTGCCCTCTTTTTAAAAACTTTTGATCTGTTTGAGCCAGAATCAACATTTTTGTTAAAATATGCAGTTTAGGCAGCATGATTATGTGGCAAATTATGAGGAAAACGTCTCAGCTGTAGAATCTCATAATTAGAGTGGCTCTGTTATAAATTACGCATGTACACAGGACCTGCCATCAGTGGGGGACCATCTGTCATTTGCAACGATGTAAAATGGCAAAACTTGCAGAACCGAGTTCAATATAAAGCAGAAATTATCAAAATTTAAATTCATAAGTTTCACAATCACGTTTTATTGACAACTGCATGAAATTATACAATATTCCCACCTCAATTTTATGCAACCGCTGTATTGTTGCATTTTTGTTGCACAGTTACGTCAGCAGTAAAAATGAGCCCATACCAGATCCAAGGAAAAGTGGCTCTGCCACCTGTGTGAGTATTCGTCCTATGTAGACAAAGGCTTGTTTCTCTTTCCCTACATGATTTGACAAGGAGTGTTTTTCCTCTGTGCCGGACTTTGTGCCTTCTTTATGCATGTGCCCATTTAGAAATATCCAAGCATCTTCCCTTAGACCCTCAGAACGCTCAGCTTCTGAAAAAGCAAACTGATTGCACAAGTTGCGTTAAAACCTTATCTTTCACCAGGCTTCCCAGTACTCGTATGTCAGCATCCAGCAACAGAATTACAGGATTTTCCCAGAAGATAACAGGCACATTTGGGTGGGCAGTGGGGGGCTGGGGACATTGGAAGGAGAGAGACAAATGGCAGAGAACTCGGATTTTAAAGAAAAAAGTGACTACTTCACAAATCTAAGTGAGACAAACTTGCACATCTATTGCGGAGCTGCTTCTCTTCGTGTTTGGGGAGCTTACTCTTCTGGTGCCATTACTATACCACTACTGTGCACAAGAGAACCCTGTTGCTACTGCCAGTGCTGCACATGCTCCTTGTGTGGGAGAAGAATGTGGAGATTTAGCAGTGAGTGCACAATAGTATAATCACACCTCACCTGCCCAGGAATGTAAAATGAGAGATTGATTTAACTGCCCATTACTGCCTCTTGTGTGTTTGTACTTGTGGATACTGCCTCAGTGAACCACAGCACCTCTGCTATGCAATTTTGGCTGCCCCATGAATCGTTCATAAGCTCTGCCAAGAAGTGCAGTTATTCACATGTTTATCAGATCATGTTCCCTTGTGAGTATTTTTTAAGCTGGACAGCTATGAGTTGGCCCTAGGATGGAGAACACCCTTCTGTCCTACAGGTTCATATTCCGACAGTCTATGCCAAATATGCTTCAAGAAATGTAGTCAATCACTGGTCTGCACTCTGTCTTTAGGTACTCTTTCTCTACAATTGAAATTTTGTCACATGCATACTGGTTGATAATTGGGTGCAGTGCAAACTGACACATCTAGGCAAATACTGTACAACCTGCCAGTACAACAGTTGCATTTAAGGATGCATGACCATGCACTGCATAATTGGACTTGCGCTTGAAATAATGTTGCACAGTATGTTGCACTGATTGCAGTGCAGGTTCTCGCCGTGCAGACCCACCTTAGTGATTTATGGAATAGGTGGGGCAAGCAGATATCTGCCCAGGACAAGTAGATTTCTGTAACATTTTGTCCATTGGCCAAGTAGATTTTTGACAAATTTCCACACTTCTGGGCCTTGATTAGTGTCAGCTTTGGTGCTCTCCCGTGTGATCCCCACCCACGGTGGCAGCCTCCGGACAGCATTCCTACTGACACGGCAGACTTTCCCTGACTCTGAGACTGGTTGACCTCTCTGACATGACCACGATACTGCAAGCCACCCAGGTGTCACGACAGGCAGTGAAGATCCAAACAGGAGAGGTACGTATAGATGTCACCCAGCTCCACAAGGACCTCCGAAATCTAGCCAACTGGGTTATCTACATGAAAACCATAATTTCCACTCTGGAAGATGACATTGCCACTCTTAAATCCACTGTCTCTAAGCTACAGTCCACCTCCAAACAAAGTTGAAGCACAAGCCAAAGAGGCCAAAAACAGATCTAGAAGTAATAATCTATGATTTGTGTGCTTTCTGTGTGTGTCTGTGTGTGTGTGGGAGGGGGGGTGGGGGATAGGCGGGTGAAAACCATGAGACTTGGCTTAGATTATGGTTACCGGCAGAGGCCCTTTCCCAGTGGTTTGTTCTACAGTGTGCCCAAAGATCTCTGATTCCCAAACCGCCTTTTGGGGCTTCATCAAGGGCAATCAGCGCCTGAGTCATGAACTACTGTGACAAAGACGCAATTCTTCAGGTAGCCCGGAGGCTTGGTAACTTTCCCTACGAATCCTCCCGGATTATGATATTCCCAGACTACACAAAAATGGTTCAAACAAAGTTTAAATCCTTTCTGAGGTCGAACTGAAACTCAGGGTGATGAACCTAACCATATGCAGATCTTTCCGGCCACATTAAAAGTGATAGTAGAGTCCTAATCACACTTCCTTGAAACCCCAGAAGAGGCCTGGGAATGAGCAATGGAGAAGAGAATTCTCTCCTGTCCCAAACAGGAACCTCTCACCTTAAACACCGCAGGGCCCCACCTCCAATGGTTGGCTCAAACCTTACTCACACATAGTCGGAGAAGCCACAGGACTCTCCCTCTATATACGTTATATTAGTGGTTGATCTTGAGAGTGTTTCAGGGAGACAGATCTTCTGATAAGGAAGTATGGGGTGAGGGGAGTTGGGGGTAGGGAGGTTTCAGTTTCGAGGTTTGTTTTCATTCTGCGTAGTATTGTTCTTTTTTCATTATTTTGGCATGGGCATCCACTCCCACATTCTGGCGGCACACTCCCACTCTACCACCCACAGGTAGCTCCCCTGACGCTAATTATTCAAGAGTGCCCTGGCCGAAAGGCCTGGGCCTGCTCGCCTCCAAATGGACTTACCTCTATGACTGACATTACGTTCCTCTCGTGAAATGTAAACGGTCTCTTAGATCGTATTAAACAAATAGCAGTCCTCCACTATGCCAAACGTAATGCTTCAGTGGTTCTACTGCTCCAAGAGACCTATCTCTTGGGTATCCAGTGTGCATTCCGTGGACAATCTGACTACAGCAGGGTGTACCATGCTGGATTCATTAAAGGTTCGAGAGGAGTAGCTATCCTCTTTATATAAAAAAAAAAAAAGAAGCTTTCCACTGGCAATCACGCAGGCCCTCCGGACCCCCTTGGTAGATATCCGGGGCTTGAGGGATCTATAGAGGGAACACAATTTAATCTCAAAAGTGTATACATGCCATCATAAGCTTCCAAGAGTGCACTAGAGGCGTGTCACTCGGTACCGATTGGTTTCCCCATGAGTGTCGCAATTGTAGCCACTGACTTTAATGCAGTCCCAATATTTATACTGATATGGCCTCAGGATCAACACCCCACAGAAAACAAACAAAAAAATGCTCTAGCCCTGTATCGAGGCCTTGGGCCTCTACAACATGTGAAGGACTAGGCATCCCCATACACAAGAATACGCCCACACCTCCGCTGCCCATAAAACTCTTTCACGTATTGATCTTTTTCTTCTACCAGCTCCAGATGCCCAATGAGCCGCTAATATAGAAATATCTTCCCCGCAGTATCTCAGGCCACTCACTAGTCCACCTCGGGTCCCCCTTGGCCACCAGACAGCCGATGTGGCATCTCAACGCATGGTATCGGATGCACCCAGAAACCACCAATTTACTAGCCACCGAAATGGAGTCCTACTTTAAATGTAACAACAGTATGGTCGCTACTGCGGGCACCCAGTGGGCAGCAGGTAAAGCCACTATCAGAGGTCCGTCCAAGAGCCATGCCCGGGGTAAAGAACATGCAAGCCATAAGCAGAACTCGTCACTCAAGACCCGAATCCTTACACTTGAGACACTATGCTCTTGACCCAACCCCAGATTGTCCCGCCAACTGCTCCCTTTGCCAGCTCGCTTTCGATGAGGCCCGCCAATGCTGGAGGGCCACCACCCAGTGAGTTCATGAGCATGGGGGTAAGACTGGCAAACTCTTCTTCTGGCTGGCCACCTCAGACTTGACGTCTAGCATAGTACCTAAAATACTAGACGAGTCTGGGCGCCGGGAGACTTTGGAGGTAAATATCGCCTAAGCATTTGCCAACTATTACCGTTCACTGTACGCCCAACATCCCCAGACCACCTAAGGAACTAATGAGCCTTAGTCTTTCTGACTTCCCACTACCTGTGCTGTCAGGTACTCAAAGGGCAGAACTAGAATCCCCACTAACCCTGGAAGAGGTCAGCGATGCCCTCTTAGACCTGAATACAAAAAAAACTCCGGGACCGGATGGTTTCCCAGTAGAATTCTGCTGTAAGTTCCAGAATTTGTTGCTCTTCCACCGATTTAGTTTATACATCGAGGTGACTAACCAGGGCGAGATCCTTTCGGATCTCGATCTAGCCACAATTGTGCTTACTCATACCTGGGAAGCCATCGGAACAATGCACCTCATATAGACCAATATCATTAATTAACACAGAGCTCAAATTCTTTGCATAGATCCTATCTCAACGGCTCCTCTCGGTACTCCCTCATTGATCCATCTGGATCAGTGCAGATTCATGCCCTCCCGTAGTACCCAGCACTGTATTGGAAGCCTGCACTTGCTCACCCACACAAGCTACTGGGCACAGTGCACTCCCTTAGCCGTTTTTAAGAAGGCATTCAATACTGTCAACTAGCCGTTCCTGGACGTAGTGCTTACCAAAATGGGGTGTGGCCCATGCTTTTGTCGATACACAAGACTACTTTATGCCTCCCCCACTACCAAAGTTTGTGTCGAGGGGGTAAGACGGGGGTGTCCCCTGCCCCCCCACCCCTTCACCCTAGTTATTGAGCACCTGGCCTACCTAGTCCGCTGCGACGCCCAACTTCGGGGACAGAGCTGGAGAATGTGAGGTGAGGACTGCATATCGCTATGTGCAGACTACGTGTTACTGTTCCTCACTCACTTTCATTCCGCATACTTGAATTATTTGAGGATGCCTCCAGCCTTTTACCCAACTGATCCAAAATCCCTGGTGATCCCGCTCTGTACAGACACTGAGGTAGACTCCTGGCAAACCACCTTCCCAGCGAGACGGCTCAGCTTTCAGTATCTGAGGGGTCTACATATTCTTGGAGCCTGTGCCAACCTGGAACCTCAACCTGCATGAAGGAAGACATTTAGCACTGGGCAAATTCTCAGCCGAATAACCCTCTTTAAAATGAAAAACCTCCCCTAATTCCTATATACCCTATAGAGCTTACCCTACCGATTTCAGTCGCCTGATTCCGAGATATTGCAGCAGCTGTTTTGTCTTTTCTATGGGCAGGATGACTCGATTGCCCTCGACAAGTGCTGCCTATTGACATAAGAAGGAGGGCCTGGCATGGCACATATATGATTATATTACTTGGCATCTCACTTGTTGGTGATTAATGACTGGCTTAATAGGTGGGGTGAACCTGCCAACAAAGCCAAGCTTGCTGTAGGACAGACCGATTCCACTGGATCTCCCATTCCAGACTACAGTGATTTTCCCGATATGGAGAGGGGCGAACCGACTGACGGGACAAGAAACCCACCCAGTTAACGCCACTTTGGAGATGTACTTTGCTTCAACAGGCTGCCCAACTAGAGAGGTTCGGCAAGTGAGATAACATAACACAGCACAAGTGTATTTGTAAAGCGCACATTCACCCCTGGGCATCTTTGCACTGAACAACCAATGTTTATTGTTGCCCAACTCAATGGTACTCATTTTATCCACCTCAGGAGTATGAAAGGCTGAGTGAACCTGCTGGGATTTTAACCTGTGACCATGAGTTCAAACACATGCTTCTATAGTGGACACATTACTCCACTAAGCCACCAGACTCTGCTTAGGCTGGGATTGGGATATTCCATCTGGGGGATGTTTGGTGTGGCTCAGTGATTTTGTCATTTCAGGAACTACAAAATTTCATAAATATTTACAACTTAGACATGAACTTCCTGTCCACTACCCAATGCCTCACGATCTCCCAGACTTCAGCCCCCTGGAGACCAAACATCTACTGGGCCCAATGGAAAAGGGAGGGATATCCCAAATATATAAATGATTAACTCTCAACGCACCAACACATTCTTCCCCCTCAAACACAAATGGGAGGAATGGGTGGGCATCCCAGATGACGCAGACTGGACGGAAGCTTGTTTGGCCCCCGTACCCTCACCATCTCCTCACAACTATGTTTAACACAACAGAAATACTTCCATGTTACATACTACACAACTCGCAGGCTTTGGCATGCGGGCAACCTCCCATCCCCCAATTGTCCTCGCTGCGCAGCCCCAGAGGCAGAATTCTACCACATGTTCTGCTCATGTCCTATGCTTACACCATATTGGCGGTCCTTTGAGCGGGAATTGTCAGGGGTTCTCAAGGCCAACCTCTAACTGACCCACAGGGTGGCTTCTCCAGGGTATCCTAGAATACATGGGAGGCAGGTGAGCCGAGCACAGCCTGGAAGGCATCGCTACGCTTTTGTCAGAGAGGAACATAGTACAAAATTTGAATCACAGGCAGGCACTTAAACTCACAAACTGGCAGGGAGCGATGGACTGGTGTACAAAGATGAAGGAGCCGAAATACAGAGCGAGGGGATGCCCCCATAAACATGCAAAATTTGGGGACCTGGTGGGAGTACTCTGGAATAACTGGGGGGGGGGGGCGGCAAACCATGAGAGGTCCTTTAAGGTTGTTAATCTTGCGGTTCAGCGTAATTTCATGTTGCAGATGTGGCAGAAAAGCCAGGCGTTGGTGGGTTGATTTTGGGCGCTTAACATTCCAAATAAAACTCAATAAAGTATGTTTAAAAAAAAAAAATCTAAATGGGGACTACAAGGACCATTGGTTTCCTGAGGTATATGGTTGACTCTACAAAAACAACCCTCCAGCTATTGTTGGGCAAGATAGCAGCCATCAAGAAGGATCTGCAGAACATAGCAAGTCTCCTTGTGTTCTGGCCAGTACTGTGTGTCTTTTAGCAGCAGGTGATATTTCCGGATTACTATCCCCATACAGTATATGAAACACTTCAGGAAAGAACTCAGTCAGTGGAGCTCAGTATATCAGAGGTGAGAAGGACCACATGGAGTAATAGATCGAGAGCAGACTTTGATTTGGAGTGTAGGTTGGAGAGTTGTCCAAAGGGAAAGAGAAAATAACATGATCACAAGAAGAACTACAAACAAATTGCCTGGAACTCGATCCTGTTCTGTTACACGTTATGCATGTCTTGAAAATATATTTTGTCCCAGTCGGCCGAGGACAGAAAGACCTATTGCATGGTCTCTTCCTACAGAACAGATCTCAGTGGGCCAAACCACGGTGGTCACAGTTCTGAGTGATATTCATACGTTGGGTTGTCAGCTGCTGGAAACGATTAGACTGGGAAGGCCTTTGAAAGCAAGTGATCCAAGTTATGTTAATAACGCGTCGTCATTTCAGAACTGACCGAACAATGATGGTCTTCTGGAAGGGAGCTCTGTCAGGTAAGCTTCCCAGGCTTTTGCATCTTATATCCTGCAGGAGAGTTTCTGATGTGACAGCATTGGACCAAGCGAGAACAGTGTGTACTCTAGAGTGAGTCAAATTTACGGTTTCAAGAAGAATTAAGTCCAATACTCACTTGATCATTTACTTGGGCTTTCCAAGCGGCCCTACATTGTGTGAAGTTTATTCCTTCCCGTAGTATGAGCAGATATGATGGAGGTTTGAATGCAGAAAAAGAAAGAACTATTCATTTCCCTTTGGAAGCCGTTTGACCCAGTGTGTCTGTGTCTACTCCTGGTGCAAAGGATTCCATGGACCATGCAGGTCGCTGCTGTAGATACTTTCTGTTTTGGGGCTCACTGAACTAGAAAGTCTATGGCTTTCAAAGCTTTTTTGGTTGGAAGCAGTGCTTTAAATGGGCCGGTACTGTCCGGTACTGAGTAATGGCACTTTTTTATTTTGAGAGGGAGAGTACCGGCCCTTCTCAAGAAAAATGTAATACTTTTAATTGGAGAGTACCAGCACTTCTCAGAAACAAGCAGGTACTCTGGCACAGAGTACCTGCACTTCTATTTTTCCATTTTAAGCACTGGTTGGAAGCAAGTTGAAAGTTATCATGAGGATAATGAACTGGCTATCTGAATCTACTTAAAAGAAGTTCTATTTTAAACCAGTGATAGATTTCACTTCTTTGGTGGTGAGTAAGCTTTAAAATAGCATAATACTCGCCTCTAGTCCCAAAGTGTACAACTTCCCTTCTTCATGAAGTGAAGTTACTGGCTAGTAACACTCTAGGAAGATACCAAATAAGACAATAGTTGATGTTAACAGGAGCGTGCAAAGACGAAAGGTTTTAAGACGAAAGGACAGGTTGCCAAGAAAAAGTCTTTCACAACTGTACAATTTAGGTGACTGCACCAGTAGTATTATTTGGTATATTACCATCCCCTATTTTTTTTTTACATTTCTTATATCTTTTTTATATAACTTAATAAAAGATTTAAACACACAACAGTTTTGCAGTGAATCAAAAGATACAAATAATGCACAGATAGTTTATTGCATCCTCCATAAAAAAAACTTGTTCAATTAACAACCACCAGAGGCCGTAAACATACCAACAGGCGCTTCATGTTCTCGGTGCTTCGTGTGCCACTAAGGGGTAGTGGCTTGAACACTGATGATCCTACAAACAAAAGAAGTTTCAAATAGTTGAACATCGCGCAGAGGAATGTCATCTGTGCTGTAGCAACAAAATGCAAACAGTCAAATGTTTAAACATATTCAGATGCAGTAGCCTGGTTTTAGAGGGAAAATGCACATCAACCAAACTGCTGCAACTTTCCACCCACTGGTGATTAGAGCGCATTTAAAGTGTAGCAGTGATACTCCCACATGGAGACATGTAAAAGAGGGCACTGGAAAACCCAATGGGTCTCCCCTACTGACTTTTGCAACGCTTTTTGATGATGCTGTACAAGTTGGAGGCTGATAGGGCGACTGAGCTTAAATGCACAATAACACTGTTACTGCACATTATTTTTCATGTTGTTTTCAAATGTCTAAATCTGGACATGATTTGAAACTACCACAACAAACATAATGTAGACATTTTTCACTCAAGATTACCTGGGATCAACTGTGTAAAGTAAACACGGCCAGCAAGGTCAACTCAATTACAGCTGAGAATGCATTCTAAGAGAGTTACACACTAATGAGAGAAAATATAGTAACACAATGAACATTGATGAGGACTCACTTGTACATGTGCAGGAAATGCTAACAAAGAATTGTCCAATTTACAGGTAAAACATATGACGATACACTATTAGCTACATTGGCAACATCTTAAAAACACTTTAAGATTAAAATTAAGACCAGCTTTGATGGCCCAGTTATAAGATATTTTCAAATCAATACACCTTTACATATCTAAAAAGTAGTCAGTTCTGGAGATGGACGTGTACCAAATTATCTAGGTATTTTACAAAGCGTGAGGTGTCATCTTGGAATGAGTCCAGCAGTATGAGAAGAGCATCCTAATCACATGCTTAGGGGAAGACCAGTAAAGAAAACTCATGAAAGTTTACATTTTAAAGGAGTTTCCGTAGTATGAGGTAGTTTGATGCCACTCTGGGGAGGAGATCCGGGACGTTCCTTGGTGCAAAACCTTGCACTCTGAAGGAACAGCTGCCGTGTATTAGTCCCTTGCAGAGCATTGCTTCATTAGGTGTATAGATGCCGATTGGATGGTTATGCGAGGGGAACATTTTTCTTCAGTTGGTATAAAATGCCAGTGGGGTGTTTTCAGTCCTGGTTTGGCCAGGAAACGTCTCTGCAG
Source organism: Calotriton arnoldi (assembly GCA_963921515.1). Classification (NCBI taxonomy): domain Eukaryota; kingdom Metazoa; phylum Chordata; class Amphibia; order Caudata; family Salamandridae; genus Calotriton; species Calotriton arnoldi. Next base: position 514,614 of record CAWUFW010006840.1, on the reverse strand, counting down.
GTACAGGAACTCTTGTGGGCTGATTTTAAAGTCTTTGTAACCTGTCTATGAGATTTCCTTAGTAGCCTACTCACCATGTAACAAAGTATCCTGTCAATTCAATGTGGGGAGAAGTTTGCAACAATAAAATAATTTTCTGAAACGTGGAGAGTTGCAAATAAACCACATTGATCAAGGAACTGACCTGAGAGATTGTAAGGAAATGCCTCTTTTTGCCTGATCACCCCAAAGTTTTGGAGCGATGCTGCTGGTTTTCCAACTAAGAGTGCACTGAGGCCTGCCAACCAGAGCCCAGTGCTCTAACCCTTTAAAGTGTAATATTTGATAAGCTTATACCCAATTTGCATACGTTAACTTACTTATAAGTCCCTAGTATGGTACCAGGGGCTCTAAGTTAAGTTGTCTTTCATGGCTGCAGCATTTATTGTGCCACCCTGAGTGTAACGAAGTAAAACATGTCTCCCAGCCTAACACTGCAGACTGGTAGAAGCAGTTTTAAACTGCTAACTCGACTTTGCCATTTAAACTAATGGCAAAGTCCAAACATCCCTCTTTCATACAAGTCACCCTTAAAGTAGGCCTATCGGGTCCTTGGGCAGGATGCTGTATATTGAAAAGTAGGACGTGTATTTTTATATGCCCTAATAGTAAAAACCCCAAATTGTTCTTTTTACAGTGGAGAGGGTAGTAGCCCCATTGGAGAGCACAGGGTTACACACCAACAACTCGGCTGCACTAACTTCTGAATGGGACTACTAAAGTTGGTACTTCAAGGTATCAAAATAATCATTACATTACATTCGACTTGATGCTCAAGTTTAATGTAATATATTTTAATAAAACCAACTTTTAGAAAGTTGCCACTCTGTTGCCAAAGTCTTCCAGTGGCCATTCGCACATGCTGCCCACAAGACAGCCTTCTGCCATCCTGGAAAGAGGTGTGAAACTCCTAGGAAAGGGCATAATAAAGGCCTGCTATTGGAAGAGGCGTTACCTCTCCCTGGCAGGAAGCCACACAGGGTGTCAGCCCAAAAGGTGAGCTTCAATGGGGAAGCCACCCTTACAAGACAAATGGTGGACACACACGAGAGGGGCTGTTCTTTGTCCTGTTAGACAGGTTGGTGTCGGGGACAGAGAGGGGAAAACGGTTGGCAAACTGTTTTTCCTGTGGACGTGTAGCCCCCAGGTAGCAACACCTCTAGGGTGGGCTACCAAGCTTAACACACCGAGAGAGAGGAGTTCTGCCATCTTGGGACTGGGCAGAATATTGCATTCTGGGACAGCTAAACGTCGCACATCGCAGGAAGTCTTCATCAGACGGAAGGGGACCAGATAGCCCATTGGCTAGTAACCACAGCATCCCTCAAAGGCACTTTCTGTGCATAAAATATGGCACCCAGACCTCAGGTCACATCAGGACTGGAGAGAGGACCGAAGGAGGATTGCCCTGCTGTTCCCTAGACCTGTCAAGAGAGGCTGCATCAAAGACTGCACCAGCTGATCCTTAGGATAGCAAAGACAGGACTGTGCCTGTGGTGCTTGGCTTGACGAAAAGTCTCTGCATTGATGAGACATATTCAACTGATGGAACTCATTGTGTTCAGGAGCCTTGAGTAAAATGTGTTGCTGTTCGGACATTAGGATAAGTTCAGTGTATCAAAATTGTCTTGGTCATGTCAGAGCTATTAGGGTAATTCCACACAGTTTTCTCTTCAATTTGTTCTGAATCTATAATATAAGAGACAGAGGTGGAAAGGCGTATGCGAAAATTCCTGTCCATGAAATCTGGAATGCATTCCTACAGGATCTCTTGTGCAGGAACCTGCTTGCACAGCGTGGCATTTTCGATTGAGTGGGGTAGCGGTCTAAGGTCGTTTTTTCCATTTGTTGAATATTTTCTAAAGCTGTGTTTGTGACATCTCCCATTCGTGGCATTCTCTTAAGGATCCAGGGAGGACCTGGGCTGGACTATTTCCATGGGGAGCAGGGTCAAGACCAATTTGCATATGGCTGGCTCTAAACTGGAATGGCGTGGAGAGCAAAAAAACAATGGATTTAGGCCTGTATCTCTGCACTGGGGGGGAAGTGTGACATTGTTCAGCATTCCGTCCATGAATTGGTATTTTTTCACTTGTTGTCTGTTCAGACCATTACCGCCAATCCTTTTATTCTTGGCAAGAAAGCACTGAGCCCCAGGGCTCCAGCTCTCAGTTCTATGAAATGCATGTGTCTCTTTTTCTCTTAGGTTGACCACTTGCCACCCACTTTCAAATCTCAGACATATGCTCCCCAACCCTCCATGGATGCATCTGTTGTCATGACAATTTGGTGGCTTGTTGAGAAAAGTTAGACCCATGGAAATGTTGTCCTTTATCATCCACCATTTTATAGCCTTTACCATTTCCGGCATTATGCATATGACATTGTTGAATGACCCAGTCTACTGTTTCCATGGTTTGTCTATTTGTTCCAGTAGTGGTCTCATGAACAGACAGTTGGGGATCAGAGAAATGCAAGATGAAATCATTCCCTGGAACGGTTTGTACTGCCTGACTGAAGTTGACTTTTTCTTGAGAGGGTAGACGCTAGTCTTATCGTCTTGGTAACCCTTTCTTTTGTAGAAAAGGCCTTGCAGAGTCTTGTGTCCAGATTCGCCGCCATGAATGTAATTTGTGTGCTCGGAATAAGGCATGATTTTTCCCTAATTTGCTTTAAAACCAATTTATTTAAAAAATTGAAGGCATGCTTTCGAGGAACGTACTGCAGCCTTGTATGAAGTTGCTTTTATTAGCCAATCATCCAGGTATGGGAATATCCGATGTCCATTTCTCCTCAGGTAGGCTGCTACTGGTGCCATGCATTTGGTGAAAATTCTTGGGACAGATTTCAGGGAGGACTTTGAATTGGGAGGGACATCAGACCACCTCGAATCTGAGACACTTGTGTTTGACATGGATGGGAACATGGCAGTATGCATCTTGTAGATCTAACGATAACGTATGATCCTCTGGATTTATCAGTTGAATGATGTCATGCCGTGTATCCATTCTGAATTATTGTGATTTTTGAAGTACTTGTTGGGCTGTCTCAGGTCCAATACTTGTCTCCATTTTTCTTCTTCGGTAGGAAAAAGCTGGAGTAGAAACCTTTGTTTCTGCAAGCTTGTGGGACCTCTTCGATTGCTTCCTTGAGCATAACCAACTTTATTTATTCTTTTAACAGACAATGGTGTTGATGTGAACACCTGCGCAGTGGATTGCGAGGAGGTTTCGGAGTTATTTCTAGGGTGTGACTATGCTGGATGATGTCCAACACCCAACAGTCTGAAGAGATGAATCTCCAGTTTTCTTAAAAGTTGTTGAGGGTGTCTCTTACATTCAAGTGAGCTTCCTGAAGAGAGGCAACCAGTGTCATGACTGTCACTGTCTTCTGGAGAACTCATGTCTCCTCCCTGAACCAGCGGATTTCCTCTTATTGGGTTATCTGGAGAAAGCCGCCGTTGGTGGTGGTCAATATTGTTGAGTGAATTGATAGCGATATCTTTGGTGTAGGTGAATATGTAGCCGACATCTGATAGGCAGATGGCCTCCTCTGAAGGATAATTGGTTTCTACCTCTAGCACTACAAAAGGACTGACACCTGCTTTGCTGGAGTACTCCTAGTGATCTTGCTGTTTCCGTATCAGCCTTTATTGATTGAAGCGCATAATCAATATGCTTCCCAAAAAGGGCTTCTCCATTATACGGCATAACCAAAATTGTTGATTGTACTTCAGGTCTAAACAATGTCACTTTCATCCAGCCTGGCCTTCTTAAAACTGCTGCTCCGGCTATTTGTCTGAATTCGGCCAATGCTACATCCCTTCCTGTAGCGATAATCTCGGACGATGTCTTCTCTCTCTCCTGAAGGATAGATTTTGCATCGTGTTGTATGTCCTCCAGGAGATAGTCAACACATTGCATTAAATCTGACCATATCTGACTGTCACACCTGCCCAGTATGGCTAATGCATTGGACGCCCTTAAAGTCATAGCAGAAAAACGCTTTCTGAGGTTATGCAACCTCCTACCTTCCTTGTCAGGAGGAGCTGAACATGGCGTTGTTGGGTTTTTGACCATCATTGTGCCGCCTGCACAACCAACAAATCTGGCTTCGGATGACCTATTAGACAAGCATGGCAGTTGTCTGGGGCCTTGTACGTCTTATCAAGTCTAGGTATTACGGCTGCCACCATACAAGTGTTTTTATGACTTAAGGCCTTCTGCCCAAATATAATCCACAAAGGGTACACCTTTCTAAGATTTCCTTGTTGTTTCTTTGAAATTGTATAGGAAACAGTCTGTTGTACAGATACTAGCAGATCAAACCTTTTAGCAGCTCTTTTCAAGAGGGCATGGAAACCCAAAATCATCTGGTGGCAAACTGTCAGTTTGACTTTTTGGAGGGGCTGATATTAGGGTAACATTGTTGTCCCATTCGCTGCCCGTCTTTGTAGCCTGATCATGAGGTATTTCACCTTCTTCATAGTCGTTGCCCTGATCGACAATCATTGTGAATAGTAACCGATTCCAAATGTCTTAGTTGTGGAATGTCTCTTTGCTGTGCAGCAGGGCTCTTTTCCTGTGTCATTATCCCAGGAGAACGTGACGAAATACCAGCTGGGGACATCCAAGTTTGTTGCTGCTGTTAGGGTGTAGTTTCCTTTTCTGGAAATCTTTTATTATAATCCTTAAGCATCATGCAAAGGTCTGTAACCAGGGCTATAGGAACCTGCATCATTGGTTCCTAAAATGGCTGTTCTTCAAAAGTTTCCTCTTAAGTATAATCCTCGTGAAACTCCTCATATGACCGTCTTTTGTCATGATGCCTTTCCCTTAAGGAGAAATCCCCTGTGCAAGTATGTTACCTCATCCTTTTCAAACTCCTCATTTTTTTCCTGGCATTTTACATGCAGCTGTGATGGGCTACTTGCAGCCTCGAAAGGTCCATCATCATCTTCGCCTGAATCTCCTATTTCTAGAAGGTGGGAAATGGGAACCTTGCTTGGTGAGGCTTAAGGGTTCAGTAATGGCTGTTGATGGGCACGTCCACGGAGCTGGCTTTAAGATTAGAACCATGGTCATCGCCGGCATAGCCGTCAACGGTGCGGTCATCGACTAGGGCGTTGATGGATCGTCCGTTGACAGTGTCTATGACGGAGCACCCGTCTTCAGTTTTGATGATGATGTGGTCGTAGACGGTCTCAACTACAACGAATACATTGTTGTGATCAATCTTGATGCTGAAGATGCGGGTGACACCATGGTAATATAAGTCATGGACGAAGACCTATTAGGCGGCGACGGTGTCGTCAACGGTCTTTGCAACGGTTTTGCCGTCAACGTGTGTAATCTGTGAGAAGGATCTGAGGTAGGCTTTTTGATAGCTGCAGATGCTTAAGCAGCTTCAAAAAAAGTGGAAGATTCTATCCTTGATTTCTTTTGTTTAGATGAGACTGGAATTGCTGTATGACCCGACTTCTCCTGATTTGGATTCCAGTTAGCCTTTTTTTTCCTTAGGTGGTCCCCCACTCAACTCCTTACCATGTCTTTCTCTCTTGAAGGCCTTTCTCTCTGGAGTTACTGATCTTTCCTCTCCAGAGACTGGAGTTTCTGTAGTTTTTCCCCTTTAGAAGCCACAAGAGAAGCCTTGCTTCTCAGTCTTTAACGTTTTGGCAGAAAATGTTCTGCAATATATGCAGTCCTTAGGTTTATGATCAGGGTATAAACAATACAGACACTCCTTGTAAGGGTCCTCAGAAAACAGCCTCATCTTATCACAAGACTTACAGGGCCTAAATAAACCCTTTAGGATCCCTCGGACATGTTTGATTTCTGTCCGTATACAGTACAGGCAGAGTAAGAATCTTCTGTAGATGGGAGAAAAAAAAAAAAGAGTTCAACTGAAGGTCACAAGATGTGACAGTAGCAATTTTCCAGCAAAACTGAGCACGGCTCAGGGAGCCTCCTTTTCACAAGGCGTGGTTAGGAATCTAAGGTGCGGTTAGGAATCTAAGGTGCGGTGGCTTTGAAGGAGAGACTGAAGTTTGGTTCTACCTAAAAGGATGTGGATTGGTATACAATCCCATGGGGTTTGCCTTTACTGTTTATTCCTTTTGATTTACACTGCTAATTAGAATTACTGTGGGAAAGATTCAATACTGGAGAATCTACAGCATTATCGCGATTATGTTTAAGATAGTTCTACAGACCACACTACTAAGGCAAGCGAATGGGCCATAAGCATTTTAAGGGCCAGGAATCCTAAGTGATTCAAGGAAGAGGGGAATCTTTGGTACATTACATAAGCTTACGCATGAGAACAGCAAAAGACAAATTGTAATATATATATATACATAACAGTGTAAGCAAACAACATGTTTTAAAGAATATAGGTTACATACAAGGTTTAGGGCTAGTGTTTATATCTTATACTCCCTAACTAAAGGCTGCAAGAAAAGAAATGACTGATTTCCAGAGACAGGAGATGGTTTTCAGTGTTTTTTTGAACTCCTACCTAGTCCTGATGGTCAAAGGAAAGGATTTCTCGTGATGAGGACAAAATAAGTGAAAGGATCAATAACTGGACAGTGAACAGGACCATAAGGGTAATGTCAGGAGGTGCTGATTTTACATTGCGGGTGGGGGCAGATGGTGCTAAAATACCCGATACGTAGACTGTCAGGAGCTTTTTTTAAGGCCATATTCCCAGCACAAAGCCAGACCACCTGGTGACTGCAATGAGGAGTAGGAACATGCCTTGGAACATTGAAAAGGGCCCTGAGGCAAAGTTTAGGACTTTTTCCAGTGGAGTGGCCGGAAAAGGCCACTAGGAAGTTGTTGCAGAGTTAATCCGCACGTTGGTGGAACAGGATACAGGAGCAGATTTTGTAAATGTTTAGAATAAGGTACCTAGCAGCAGTAGCTATGGCAGTGGTGAAGGACACTTGGATTACAATAAGAAACCGAGATAAAGGAGTGTGTGCGCGCTGTTATATTTCGGTTTTATGATTAACACAGCGTAAACTAACTCAATAAACCTCTGCAGGTTTCCCAAATGGCAGGAGCTCTGACTGGTGATTTTTATTTAACTTTTTATCCTAGACATGCAATCATAGCTAACCGCGTCATCATAAGTTGTGAAGGCACTCATATAAAACAGCCAATAACTTATTCACTAATGCCCCATTGGAGGATTGGGTTACAAGATCCCAGAGCCCAGGTAATACGGTTCTTTAACTCAAAGGTACAGCTGACAGTACAGAGTACTTTTCAATGAATGCTTTGCTCATATGACAGCCAGTGCAGCTGTTTCAGAGGCGTATTATTTCTTTCAGTTTAAGTACAGCACTAGGGCCTAGTTTTGGATCATGTGACGGCAAATCAGAGTTTGGTGGGAAGAATTCATGTCTCCCTGGTTCCTCGTCTCACAGCCCCCATGCTTTCCAGTCTGGATAAAATGCACTCAAACTCATTAAGAACAGGCACGTCTGAGAGTTGGGCCCTCCAGTGTTACCTTGGGCATGCCTGAGGCGACGTGTTGCCACTTTCAGATGCTTAGTTCGGCCCAAGTCTTCACCCAGTAGATAGTACCATCCGCTGAATTCCTAGAAATGCAACATATTTTATTGGCACGATTTCTGGATTTACACTAATATTTGTGACACTTGTATCGCTTATTTAAAAATTGCAATGTTCAAACTGTAAGAAACGAGGAACCACTTTAAAGAAAAACAATTACCTACCGTGGGAATTTAAGTATCCGCGAACCGCATACTTCTTATGATTACCAGATAGATGACAAGACTGCCACCTGGTGGGCATGGCCAGAAACAGTGCAAGAAGCTTCTAAAGGTCGTGGGAACTCTTCTGCAGGACCCTGGCCCTGTCCCCTTTAACCTTACAAGCCTCACGCTTAGGCAACCGGCTAAAGACAAAACACGCTACAGCTGACAAAGGGACGACAGATTACAACATCAAAAAAATACACAAAAATGACGCGTGAACATGAAATAAATCACGTACATTTTATTTTATATCACGCTTCATAAAATACTTCTGTCGTTTTTCGGCTTGATTAAAAAAAAAAAACACACAAAAAAACCGTTACCATTACCCAATTTAATAGTATTCAATTCATCGAGCTCTGAAGGATGAAAGGTTGAGTTGGCCCTGCAGGAATTCAAACATCTGCAAGCCACCCCGACTGCATTTCCGGAATAATAAATATTTGAGTAGTGCGAGTAAGCGTACACAAGGCATCTGTAAAGATTCACATGGATGTGGGAAGCACTCCTCAAGACTGCCTGTGAGGGGGGGGGAGGAATGTTAAGCTGCAGCTAATTGTCGAGGTGATTGGATTTCCGGATTTAGCTCTTCTGGTAAACTGAGAAGATGGTATGATTAACACTGTGGAAGTACTCCTGGAACACAAGTGAAGGGGTGGAACGTAAGGCAAACTCAGCAACAGTGAAATATCCAAGAGCATCTGTGAGAGGAGATCTCAACTCAGCGTTCACTGAAGATTGGGCATGTCAATCAATCGACTTGTAAAGTGCGGCGAATCACCCCATAAGGGTCTCAAGGCGCTAGGGTTGTTAGCTGCTTCATGGTGATCTGTTAATTTGAACAGCCAGGTATTGTCCTTTCCTGAATTGTTGGAGCGATGAGGCGGTCCCGGGGTGCACAGGCCCGGATCTAGCTGGTGGGGCCAGGCCCACCCAAACATGACCTTTGGCCCTGCCAGTCGGCAGAAGAGGCCATGAGGACGCCAAACATTGTGATGCCTTTTCACTTTGTTTACATTAATTATCAATCTGGGGTAGGGTTGTCACCTTTCCAAAAGAAAATGTTGGCTATTTCTTGTAGTTTTAAGAGTGTGCACAGGCATGGACATGATACTAAATAGAACTATGAATACAATTGTATGTATACATTTGTACCATGACTTTTCCGTCTGTTTTTACTATAGTTAATAGCCAGGAATCTTTGCAGCTCTAGAATCCATTTAAAAGTGTTTTCCATTTATATTTGCTGTTTGAATTAGGTACAGATACGGGCTAAAAATTCTTGCTTTAGGTGGTTTTGATAAATTTTGTACCAGCTGGGACAATACTGTTCTAAGTATGCACTATAAAGGGGAAAAATGCTGATTTTGGGTGATTTTCTCTATTTTTACACTGGCTGAGACATTAAAATATTCATGTCGGAAGAGAACGGCAATGTGGCAACCGTACCTCATGTCGTAGGCAAGCTGCAGTTAGGTGGTGTGTATGGGGGATTGGGGACAGGGTGTTACCTGCCAATGATGCAGCAGGTGCAGTGGCACCGGAGCCCAGACCTGTGAGCGTCCTTTTGCAGATCAATTATCTAACATAACATGTGTATTTGTAAAATTCACGTTCACCAAAGGGTATCTTGGCACTAAATAACAGATGTTTATTGTTACCTAACTCAATGGTACTCTATTTATTGACTTCAGAAGGATGAGAGGCTGAGTGGGTCTGCCAGGACTTAAACGTGTGACCATGAGGTCGAACACAGGCCCCTACAGTGGACGCATTAGTCCACCACACCTGGCTGTTTGTGTGTGGATTCTGAAGGTGTTTATGTATTTTAGTCTGTGTATGATGCACACAGTAATATACTGTAGGATGTGGCATACATTATACTTATTCCCATGGTGACAGTGCATGCCTCATTGCATAAGCAGCCACAAGGGAATCATAAATGTCAGACCATTATCTGAGAATAAATGTGGAATTATCCTCTTCAGATGAACACATAATTTTTCATGTAAAACTAAGAAAAACGATTAATGATCTCCTTTCATATGACATCAGCACCCTAATACAAGTGGTATCTAAAACAGACATTTTTCAACATTCTGTTATTGTATTAGTGATGTTTTATTATGGCTTTTATTATAACTTCAGCCATGTCAATTATTGTGATGTTATAAGGGTTAAGGTCAAGTGACATCACTTCGTAGGAAGATTGAGGGTCATATGATGTCACTTCTTGTGATGTCATGAAGATCAAGGATGTGTGATGTCATTTCCACTACCCCTGTCATTTTGGTGAATCAATGTCCATGTGTAACTCTAGGGCTTGCAGTCTACCTTCAGAATTGTTATAAATTGGGCCCGCATTGGCCCACACAAACGAACCCTTGGCCCACCCACCCAGATAAAAATTCCTGGAACCGGGCCTGTTGCCAAATGTGAGAAGGAGCGTCCTCCGCTTGCAGATCCGGGTAGGGGTGTCTGCGAGGAAGAGAGAGGTGGAGATCGTAGGTGTCTGGTCGGTTGGTGGAAGGTCATGCGTTTGTTGATGTATGCTGGTCCTTCGTTGTACTTCTGCAAATTGGAACTCTTCAGTGACTTGAAGGGTAACTATCTAGGAAATGATGTACATGGGTTCCAAAGTGAATTCATTTTTATAAATGGTCTTAGGCCATGAGGGACTTTAGCTTTAATGCTGTGGTTCACGTATAGTGCATTCCAGCAGAGGGTAGTGATTCTTGGGCTGTCGTAGGATCAAGTAGTTTGGACATGGCATGGGTAAATTCTGTCTCATAATCTGAATAAATCACTAAGGTGTATACGTGGGACCAGGAGATCCGCCACTGATTTACTGATCTAAAGCTAGTCATTTTCTACTCATATTTCATACTTGATTAAAGAACCTCATGTCACCTTGCTGTCCTCTTGCAGTGCTTAGGAGATTAATTGTTGGACTTAGGTTGCAAAACTCGATTTAATCGCCTTTAATAGAGCTCTACTGCCGAGGTTATTGATTTATAAGGAGTTGTAATTGGTGAGGCCACGACCCTCCTTGAAGGGCTGTAGGTGCATAGCAGGGCTGTGGGGTGCTTGCAAGGTTAGATGGAGATATTCAAAGGCTTCCAGCAAGAGCCTGGTACCTCTAAAGGGTGCGCTTCCAGGTCCAGAGTTGAGGACCCTCTCTTCCGATGGTCTTGCCCTGGGTCTCTTCTCTTGAGATTGAATACCGCTTGCACATCTAGTGCAGAACTGCCCGATCGCAGCATACGCAGAGAGTTGTAGAAGATAACAAACAAAGCCCAGGTAATGAGGTTCTTTAACCCAAAGGTACTGCTGGAGGTACTAAGTATTTTTCAATTGATTTTTTGCTCATATAACAGACAGTGCAGCTGTTTAAGAGTAGTATTGTTTTTTTCAGTTTAAGTACAGCATTAGGACCTAGTTGTGGATTGTCTGTAGTTTCTGAGTCTGTTTCTTAGGTGTTTCTGTATAGACCTATGTTGCAGTATGTGTGTGTGTACTAGGCATTATCTGGGATCAAGGCTGTGAACTCCAGTTGTAAAAAGGTAGGTAGTCGTTCTATTCCCTACCTGGATAGCAGTGTATCACCTCAATGTAGGTACGCGTACTCAGTGGACGTGTGCATAATAGGAGAGGGGAACAGAAAACTAGAAAGTGTGGTTTCGAGAATCTGCACAAAATCTGAGGTGGGTCCCTTAGCCAGCATTTCGTACTTACTCAACTAACAGTCCCAGGTAAGAATCAGACTTGAATGAACTGCTTAGTCTTCTGAAGATAAGGTGGTTCAGATTAACTATCCGAGGTGAGATGTTTTCATTCAGTAGAGTAAGTTATCCGGTCTGAACGTTCCTACCCTCCTCCATCACATGCTTTTACCTCTTGAACTTTGGTCAATGAACTGTCTGCATACTAGATGAGTAGGAGGCCAGATATGGGAAAGCCATTTTGCTATTTCACGTCCTTCGATTTGCAAAATCAGGTGGTTTGTTTTCGCAAAATGGCTTTTTGGAATTTATTAAACCCATTTTGTGTGTCGCAATAGCATTTTCAACTCGCAAAACAGGTTCGACTCATCCATATCAGATCACTATTAGGAAGAGGTGTAAAAAAGGAGTTCCCTCTTAATTGACATTTGCTAATGCTATACATCCATGGTGGCTATTGGGGAAATGGTTACCCTCTACCTATATGCATTTTTCGTATCATGGAAGCGTCCCAATGACATGATTACATATAGAAGTGAATAAAAAGACTATGCGTTCAACATTGATTACTGACCTAATTTGGATATATGAAAATGAGAACCATATGGTGAAGAGATCAGAAAAAAAATACACATTTGAACAAACAAGATCCACCGGCACGCTGAAGGTGATACTTGAATGACAACTCAGATTTTTTTCCATTTAATCTTGTTATCAAGCCCCGAAGAAGCGGTTTTACCCCAAAACACGTGTTGGCTGTGATCTGTTGAAACTGATCAGGACGATCAGCACATCTCTGTAAAACGGAGTTTATTTGAAAGTAGAGGGAGGTACGATGAATGCTTTTATGTATATAAAAGACAGTAAAAACGTGGAACGTTAACCTCCAAAATTTAGTTAGAAGTTGTAGATATACCGATTTTTTGACTGCAATCATTTTGAATTGATCAAGAATGTCAGCATATCTGTGCTGAAAGGAGATGGACGAACGGTGAATGTTTCCATGTATATTTCATTCTGAATGGAAGACTTGAGGTGTATATAAAACACTGTAAAATGTGACTGGATGATTGTGTAAATAATGACTTTTTCCATATGTGAATAACACAGTTTAGTACTGATAGTTTATTTTTAAGAATATTGATTTCCTTCTCCCCAAGGAAAAAAACAATCTATGTTTGTTTCAGAAAGTGCTTCGAAACACAGGAATTCCTTGTACTAGATTTTCACATCAAAGGGGCAGTTGAGAGATTTTCAGCATAGACACCAGGAAAAGAATCATACAATTACATGTGTGCAAACTACATTTGGAAAAAAATTTAGGCAACCTCTCCTAAGAATGCCTGAAAAAGGAATATCGCAGTGCAAATCTACTTCTTGGGTTTGTCAGAAAGAGTAACTAACACGAAAACCCTTGCATATCACAGTTATAGATGAGACTATATGCTACAAAATTCTGGACTACAGGCTTTAACACTGTACAATGCTATTCCACCCTTAACGATCTTTTGGTTTTAAAATATGCTTCTCACAATTAGTAAGTCAAGCCTACTGCCTTTGTCACAGTTTTTCATAACAAACCGACAAGATCTACAGCATTTGACTTTACATTTCCTAAAGAAGCAGTGAAGCCTATGGCCTTTATAATGGGCTTGTCACCATCAAGAAACATCAGTCTTACTGTATTGAGCCTAAGCTTTCCCACAAAGTAACCATCAGCCATGCATTCATGAAATCACAAATATGTACAAAATGATTTTTAGGAAAAAATATACTGTCTCATAAAAAGGCTTAACAAGGATTATCAGAGTGAAAATCTTCGGCCTCCATGGTTTGTCATGGGACAAGCAACACAAAATCTCTTGCTTACGACATTAATCTTTTAGTTTCCATGTGACAAAATGCCTGTCTAAAGACTTTAACATGATGAATGTCATCAATCCACCCTTAATGGCGTATTGGCCTCAACACAGGATTTTCACAAAAAACAAGTCCGGCCTACTGCCATGGTCGTACAGATGAGGCCGATGACATCAGACTAAGACATCAGACATAACTTTTCTCAATAAATCAGGCCTTTGTCATTGGCTTGTCCAAATAACCAACTTGGGCATGCTGTATTGTGTAGCATAAGCTTTTCCACATGCATTTGTCTGTCATAACGTTACAAATATGTACAAAACTACACATGACAAAACAACATACCGGATCCTCCTCACAACGTAAATCTTCTACCCTCAGGGTTCGTCAGAGGCGATAGCAAACATCCAACAACCAAACCTTTGCCTACTAAGGTAATCTTTGAGATTCTGTTTAACAAAATGCTGCTCCACAGGATTTAACACAGTATAATCATAATCGACCCTTAAAGGCCTGTGGCTTTTACCATGTACTTTAAATAAAAAAGGCTTACTGCCTTTGTCGCAATTTTTCATAATAAAATATCAGACCCTTGGCATCTGGCTAAGAGCATCCTTGGCTTGTCACCATAACCAATTCAGGCCTAGTTTCCAACAAGGCCTAAACCAGATTTCTTTTTCACAATTTGTCCCTAATCACATGCTGTAGTTAAGAAAGATATTAACATGTAGGAGGAGCCAAAGCCCCTCTCCGTTATTGCTAGACAAAGGTCTTTTTCTATTGAGCACCCACAGTATGTCAACAGTTGTGATGTCAAGCTGGACTACAAAGCACTTCAAGGGAGAAGGGGGCATGGCCTTAACAATGAGAGGAAGTGCCCCCAGATACAGGGGAAACGTCAGTGACAGATTATATAGGGTAATTTTATAGTGACGTGAAACAGCTGAACTGTGAATAGAAGCCATCATGTTTTTCTGGAGGGACTTTCGTGCAAGGGGGGAGGGAGGGGCACCCAAGAAAAAATGCGTTGGCAAAGTGGGAGAAAAGAAAACTCTTAACTTGCACAGCACAAGTGCTGGAAAGTTTGGTGGCTTTGAGCAAAATCAGCAAAAGCTGAGTGTGACTGGCAAATTAGGGAACACACTAGAGCCCCAATGGACGCACAGGTGGACAAGCAGAACTGCTGCCGCGTGAGTGTGTTTTCTAGAGAGGAGAAATGGAGCAAAACAGAAGGGAACCCCCACCTACCCCGGGACAGACGGCACAGCTCTGCTGGGAGATGCACACAACTCCAACACCCACATTTCCATGAGTAGCAAGAGGAAGTCCCAATATCAACAGCTGGAGGCCAAGAACCACTGTAGGAGACACAGCCCTGGGGCCCAGCAGCGGCAAAAAGATACCCTCAATGCGGAGTCTCAAAAAGAAATGAATGGGGGAAAGAAGTTGCTGAAAGGAAGAGGGAATCTGGCAGGGCTAAGAACAGAAAGATAGAGAAGGCATTAACACTCAAAGTCTGAAAGTCATCTTTGACACAAGACAACCACATATCGTTTCCAGAAAAGAAGAGCACTCATTACATAGAAAACGGGCCCATTCCGGAAAAGAAGCGTGTATTCAAGGCACTTCAATGAATAAAAGAGAAAGTAAATAATAATGGGCATCTTTGTAGCACAAAAATAGTACAGTACATAAGCTCAGTGGTTCGGTGTTTGACCTGCAACACAACACGTGGTGAATGTTTTGAAGCGTTCATGAATTCCAATAAAAGCCTAATTAACAGGGGAGGGAGATTACAGAACATTCTTCACCCTAAACAGATTAGAGTCCACGGCTTCCATTCTGGAGCAGAGTGTAAGGGCCCGCAACAAACATATCATGATGGCTGATGGAGACACTTCAACCAGATGTCACAAACTATGGGATTACAAAATGGAAACCAACGAAGGGAGAGCAAATAGAGGTGAAAAACAACCCTCAATGTTGAAACTATGAAAGAAATGGTGAAAAAAGTTGCCAAAAGAATTGTGGTAACCTTGGTCTTCAGCGCAAATGAACTCAAACATAGGTACTGATGCTTGAGGCATGAAGGCAACAAAAGAGAACTTAAAATACAAGAGACTTCAGATTTTCTTTTACCCTGACTAGTCTCCAAAAACTTTGAAAAAACAAAAAGCCGTTCAATATATTAAAAATATTTATTGTGCAGGGGCTAAGGGCAGGTATTCAACGACCTAGGTCCTGCGAGTTAATGTGGACGAAAAAAATCACACGTCCTAGAGTCTGAAAAGGCAATGTGCCCCTTGAGTCTGGAGAGTAATGGGCTGGAAAGAAGACAGAACAAATGTCAAATAAATTAATAAAGGAGGCCTGCGGAGGTTATGGAAATCTGCTGGGCTACAGGCACAAAAGAGGCGCTGAATCGCATACAGCATAAGATGGAGTGATCGAAGGGTCTCATCTCCAAACTAGGAGTACATAGACGAGAACCTCTAGCTTTCTTAGGTAACACCCTCAAAATCTGCAATGATCTACCAAGACAAAATGAATGGACTTCTACAACTCACTTTTCAAGATAAAACTGGAAAACCCCCTTCAAACACCAGGGTACAAGAACACCATAAGATACTTCGGTCAGGTTCCTAGTTACGTTTTGTCATTTCTAGGATCCATATAACCCTAAGAAGACACTTGCCACAGAACCCTCCATAAATGTATTATGTTCCAGCCGCAAACACCAGTCGTACCAATGTTAAAAAAAAGTCACTTGTCTCATTCCTGCAGCTGTCTTTTATATCACAATCGCACTTTTCGGCTACCTCCAAGGAGCATGTGATTTTTGTTCACCTTATTCCCTCTGTGGCTTCTTCTGTTTCTCACCAAAACTTCTTGAAAAGTGCTCGGTCTCTCAGAAGGGGGGGAGGGGGTAGGGGGGGCGGGAGGGGTTCTTTTACTCACAATCGAAGAGCCTTCAATAAATAACAAAATAAATATATAATACAAATTTTGAGGCGTTGACACGAGTATCTGGTAAAAGATATCTTCATCTGCTATGCACTCTCTCCGAAAATACTGCTATGAACTCTCTCAAACTACTGATTTATGAATATTAGAACACAAAATAACAGTAAAAAAAACAGGTGAACGGGCAGCTAAGAAAAAAATATTCCGCAATGTATCTGCACAATAATATGTTAGTTTATGGAGACAAGAGTTTGCCTCTTGCGAATGAGAAATAGCAGACTCCTATAAGAAGCTGATATTTAAAACAAAGCTTGACCCATAAAAATAAACACAGCAAAGGATGAGCATCTAAAAATCCACTGAAGAAAACAATTGCTGCACTAAGAGGATTATCTGTTCAATGTTCATCATGTAGCTATTAAATTCTTCAAATCAAATCATTTTACTGTTTTCATTATTGAAGACACAAAGAAATCATTTTGTTTTCTAAGGCTCTCAAAAACAGAGAATATAATCGAACAAAATATCAAGATAAAACCGAAAGGGCCAAATGTCAGTACACAACAATGTATAAGAAAATGGAAGATAAAGACACTGGGGTTCCTAGCTAAACCCTTTTCTCTGAAAAATAACCTCTGGAGTCTCCGGCCTTACTGTAAGCATTTTCAAATCGCTTAGCACCTGTTGCACAAGTTACTAACTTGTGTAACGATATATCTGTAAGAGACAGTAGTTAGTGACAGATTCCTTACCTTAGAATATCCCCAGGCGTCAGGCTGGATCCGGAAAGTTTTTTGCGTAGCAGTACCCTTGCGCGTCGGTAGGCGGCGTCGTGCGGCTCCGCGTCAGTCGTCGGCGTCGTGATCGCCGGGATGACGTCGCGGGCAGTACTTAGGCGCCGCCCCTGCGCGCTGACGTCAGTTCTGTACCACGACTTTCCGCGCCAGGAACGCAGAGCCATGCAAGAAGCTGACATAGGTGTCTGAAAAATACTAGGGCCCTGAAAGGGATGCCCTTAACCCTAGAAATCAGTTCGCAGAACGGGGGAGGATGGGTGGGGCGGTAAGGAATCTGTCACTAACTACTGTCTTTTACAGATATATCGTTACACAAGTTAGTAACTTGTGCATCTGAAAGAGACACGTTAGTGACAGATTCCTTACCTTAGAATAGATACCCCAGCAATACCAACCCCGGTGGTGGGTCTGCGAACAAAGATCAGACAAGGAAGTCCTGGAGGACAGAACGGCCAAAGAAGCCGTCCCTCCGGACCTGACTGTCAAGGCAGTAATGCTTTGTAAACGTGTGCAGCGAGGCCCACGTAGCTGCCTGACAGATAACCGGCAGCGGAACACCGCGGCCCAAGGCCGTGGTAGCAGCCGTTGCCCTGGTGGAATGGGCACGCAGCCCAACAGGAGGCTCCTTCTTAGCCAAAGAATAGCAGGTCTTGATGCACAAGGTAACCCAGCGGGAGATGGTTCGTTTGTGCACCTTTTTTGGCGCCCACGTAGCCAACAAAGAGTTGGTCATCCACCCGGAAGTGTTTTGTGCGGTCGATATAGAAGGAGAGCGCACGTTTTGGGTCCAGACGGTGGAGCCTCTCTTCCTCTCTGGAAGGATGCGGAGGCGGAAAGAAGGTAGGCAAAGTGATGGTCTGCCCAATGTGGAAGGCAGTAACCACCTTTGGCAAGAAGGACGGACGCGTCCGAAGAACAACCTTGTCTGGATGAACAGACAGAAAGGGAGGTTTGCAAGATAGAGCCTGGAGCTCACTCACCCGCCGAGCGGAGGTGATGGCCACCAGAAAGGCTGTCTTCAGAGTCAGAAGACGAAGAGGACAGTTATGTAGAGGCTCAAAGGGAGCGCACATTAAAAGGTAAGAACCAAGTTCAAGTCCCACTGAGGCATTACAAACGGAACAGGAGGGAAGAGGTGTGTAATGCCTTTTAAGAACCTGTTAACAGGGGACTTGAAAAGGGAGGGCTGATCAGGGAGCCTGAGGAAGGCCGAGATAGCACAAAGATAACCCTTGATGGTACCCAGGGCAGAACCCTGTTGGGCCAGAGAAAGAAGGAACAGAAGGACCTCAGAAAGAGGGGCAGAAAGGGGATTCACAGCCTTTGCTGTGCACCATGCCACAAATTTGTTCCACCTGCAGGCGTATACCACCTTAGTGGAGGGACGCCTGGCTGCCAGAATCACATCACAAACTGCGGGAGGCAAGTCGAAAGGAATCAACTGCCGCCGCTCAATCTCCACACAAGCAGGTGTAGACTGGACAGGTTCGGGTGGAGGACCGTCCCCGGCTGCGACAGAAGATCCTCCCGAAGAGGCAGACGGATCGGGGGATCTACGCTCATACTGAGTAGCTCGGGATACCAAACTCTTCGAGCCCAGTCCGGAGCCACAAGAATGACTTGGGCCCGGTCGTGCCGAATCTTCTTCAACACTCTGGGTAGAAGTGGTATAGGCGGAAAGGCGTACAATAGACCGCAACTCCACTCGTGACGAAAAGCGTCGCCGAGCGAGTGCCGCCTTCGAAATTCCAACGCGCAGAACTGATGACATTGCGCGTTCTCTTCGGTGGCGAATAGATCTAACCAAGGCTCTCCCCACTGTAGAAAGAGTCCTTGCGCCACTTCCGAGTGAAGACGCCATTCGTGATCCATCATGCACCTGCGGCTGCAGGTTCGTCCGCCCTGGCGTTCAGGGAACCTGCCAGGTGTTGAACCATCAGGAACATGCCCTGATGTTCCAGCCATGTCCAGAGGCGCAGAGCCTCCTGACAAAGGGTCCACGACCCCACCCCGCCCTGTTTGTTGCAGTACCACATGGCGGTGGTGTTGTCTGTGAACACCTGCACTACCTTCCCTTTGACAGAGGGAAGGAATGCCTTGAGTGCAAGTCGGATCGCCCGGAGCTCCAGAAGGTTGATATGGAGCCGGGACTCCGCCGGAGACCAGAGGCCTCTGATCTCCGCCTCTCCCATGTGACCGCCCCATCCCAGAAGGGACGCGTCCGTCACAACTGTGTGCTCTGGCTGGGGAAGGGAGAGGGATCTGCCCATGACCCATTGCCGGTTCGAGAGCCACCACTGCAACTGTTTTGCAGTCCCTCCGAGATCTGGACGTGATCGGACAGGTTGCCCTGGTGCTGCGCCCACTGGAACTTCAGGTACCACTGCAGAGCCCGCATATGCCATCTGGCATGATTGACCAGCAGGATGCAGGAGGCCATGAGGCCCAGCAGCCTCAGGGTCATCCGTACCGAAACCCAGGATAAAGGCTGAAAGATCGGAATCATAGCCTGAATATCCCGGACTCGCCGTTTGGGAGGATAGGCCCGAAACTGCGTCGTGTCCAGAACTGCTCCGATGAAAAGGAGCTGTGGAGAAGGAATCAGATGCGACTTCGGCACATTGATGGAGAACCCCAGCGACTGCAGGAGTTCGGCCGTAGTCTGGAGGTGGGAGACGACTGCCTGGGACGAGCCCGCCTTCAGCAGCCAGTCGTCGAGGTAGGGGAAGACTGAAACCCCTGCCCGGCGCAGATGAGCTGCGACCACCGCCATCACTTTCGTGAACACCCGAGGGGCACTGGTAAGGCCAAAGGGGAGCACGGTGAACTGAAAATGCTCGAGGCCTACCGTGAACCGAAGGTAACGCCGGTGGGCCGGCAGGACGGGGATGTGGAAATAGGCGTCCTGCAAGTCCAACGCTACCAACCAGTCTCCAGGGTCGAGGGCAGTCAAGACCTGAGCTAGGGTGAGCATCTTGAACTTCTCCTTCCGGAGGAAGCGATTGACGTTCCGGAGGTCCAAGATAGGACGCATGTCCTCCTTGTCCTTTTTGGGCACCAGGAAGTAGTGGGAGTAGCAACCACGTCCTACTTCTGGGGTCGGAACATGCTCGATGGCCCTCTTGGCCAAGAGGGCCGTGACTTCCTTCTGCAGAAGTACCAAGTGATCCCCTGACATGCGGTACAATTGAGGTGGCATGGCTGGGGGGGTGGTCTCGAAGGGGAGGGAGTAGCCCCTTCGGACAATGTCCAAGACCCACCTGTCCGAGGTGATGGGACGACAGTGGTGAAGGTGATGGCGGACCCTGCCCCCTACTGGCGTGCTGTGCACCTGAAAGGAGGGACTAGGAGGGCTTGGAGGCCGCGGACGGGTTGGAGGTGGTGGCCTGACCCGCACGCTGGTTGCCCGAACCGCCACGGCGGTATCCACGTCCTCGGCCACGCGAAGACGCCTGCTGCGCGGGCCGGTGGCTGGGCTGCTGACGTGACTGGGCGCCCCTTCCGTGGCCACGATAGGGGCGAAAAGCAGAAGGTAGCGGAGGGCGTGTAGCAGAAAGGCCCAGGGACTTGGCAGTAGCCCGTGAATCCTTAAAACGCTCCAACGCATGGTCTGCTTTGGAACCAAAAAGACCGACTCCATCAAAGGGCATGTCCATGAGGGTATTCTCGACATCACCCGAAAAACCAGTGGTTCTCAGCCAGGCGTGGCGACGCAGCGCCACCGTCGTTGCAATAGATCTGCCCAGCGAGTCGGCGGTATCAAGGCCACAACGTATGGTGTATTTGGCCGCATCCCTTCCTTCCGCAATGGCGCGGGTAAGCAGTGTCTGGACCTCCTCAGAACACTGGGGCAAAACAGTCGCCACCGAATCCCACAAGGAGTGGGTATATCGGCCCAAAAGACAAGCGGTGTTGATGTACCGCAAGCCAGCACTGGAGGAAGAAAAACCCTTCTTCCCAAATTGATCCAGGCGTTTGGATTCCCTATCCGGAGGGGCGGTAGGGAAGGCGGTTTGGGAAGCCGAGGCTTGGACAACCAAGCTCTCAGGAGTGGGGTGGACAGAGAGAAACAAGGGGTCGCCCGGAGCTGGGCGATGGCGTCGGGGCACGTTCCTATCCACAGGAGCCCCTGTGTTGGGCTTGGACCAGGCGCCCAAAGAACGTCAGTGAGTGCATCGTTGAACGGCAGCACAGTCTCCAAGGAGGAGGCTGCCGGCTGAAGCACTTCTGTCAAGAGATTAGTCTTGACCGTCACCGTAGGGAGTCGGAGGTGTAAGGCTCCAGCTGCCCTACGCAACACCGTTGCAAAATTGGCTCCCTCCTCCGTAGCCACGGGAGGAGACAGCATGCCAGTGTCAGGGGAAGTATCTAGACCACTGGCATCCCCTAGTTCCTCTGCCCAGTCCTCATCATACTGACACTGTTGTGCCAGAGGGTCCTCAGACCCCTCCTGGTCCTCCTCCGGTTCAAAATGAGGAGGAGGGACATTTGGGACCCAAGGTCTCATCGGGCGCCGGAACCGGCGTCGAGCGGCGTCGGTCCGGCTCCATGTCCGGAGCCGGAGAGTACATGGGGACGACGCCGCCCGGGGCCCGGGCGGCGTCAGGAACGGCACCGGAGACATCGGCGCCGGCGGAGGCGTGGTCAGGTCGACCGGCGTCGATGGGGGTTGCGGTACCACCGGAGCCGGGATCGAGGCCGGGGCCGGAGCCGGGACCGAGGCTGGAGGCACGAGCGACGCCGGGACCGGAGTAGTCGGCGACGCCGGGGCAACCCCATCAGGGCCCGCGGGGCCCGAAGGCGCAACGGAGGGACCTTGAGGCCCGAAGAGGCGGGCCATGGCCGACAGGAATTCCTGTACTTGGGCCGGATCCGCCCCCGAACCCGGGAAGGACGGGTATTGCGGGGGCGGCTCCACAGGCATGTCCGGGGCCGCGGGGACGGTGCCGGGAGGGGCCTCAGCCGAGTCGCGAGACCGGCGAGGCGAAGTCCTAGAGCGATGATGCTTTTTGGACTTCTTGTGTTTAGACTTACCGGACGACGAAGACTTGGATCCCGACGACCGGCGAGGACTCCGCGACCGACCCCTCGACCTCTCACGCGACCGGGGCTTGGTGTGGCGCGGAGCCGACTGCCGGGCCTCGAGGAGCTTTCGAGACCGCTCTCGCAAAGCTTTCGGGTTTAGGGACCGGCAGTCGGAACACAACTTCGTGTCGTGGTCTCGCCCGAGGCAGAAGAGACACTCCAGATGCGGGTCTGTGATGGACATCATCCGAGCACAGGCGTCGCAACGTTTAAAGCCGGGCATCCCTACGACACCTTGGAGTCAATATGAAAGAAACAGTGAAAAAATTCACCAAAAAAGTTAGTCAAAAAATGACTAGGGCATTGCTCTTCCCGGATCTGCGCTTGCTGGCGCGGAAAAAGAAGAACTGACGTCAGCGCGCAGGGGCGGCGTCTAAGTACTGCCCGCGACGTCATCCCGGCGATCACGACGCCGACGACGGACGCGGAGCCGCACAACGCCGCCTACCGACGCGCAAGGGTACTGCTACGCAAAAAACTTTCCGGATCCAGCCTGACGCCTGGGCATATTCTAAGGTAAGGAATCTGTCACTAACGTGTCTCTTTCAGATATATTGATCTAAGAATTCCTCACAGATCTTGGGGTCAACTACACCTTCCAAGTCCATAAAATATGGAGCGATGAGAACAAATGCATATTATTTAAGTACTAAAAGACAATTCAGGTTGTGATGTAGAACTAGTTACTTATCTTCGTTAACTCCTTAATTGGTAGAGACTATCTGCAGATTCCTTAACCTCAGAATTATCCCCAGGTGTCAAACTGGATCTGGAAATTCTTTCATGAGCAGTACCCCTACGCGCTGGTAGGCGTCGTCACTCAACTCCTCGTGGCATCGTTGGTGTCGTCCGTGCTGGAAAGGACGTATGCAGGTCTTGTGCAGGCACACTGTCAGTTACTTTTTGCGACGTTCCAAACCAGAAGCACGGAGCCACTAAATATACTGACCACTAGTGAGGAAAACTAGGGCCTTGAAAGGGGAAAGCCCTGTTCCTAGAAATTTGTTCGCAGAGCTGGAAGGATGGGTGGGTCGGTTACGAATCTGCGGCTAGAGTCTATACCAGATAAGGCATTAAAGAAGGTAAGTAACTTGTTCATCTTAGAGACTTTAAGCGGCACATTTCTTACCTTAGAATAGATACCCAAGCAACACCTCCCCGGAGGTGGGTCTGAGGACCAATTTCACACGAGTAAGTCCTGTAGGACCGAACAGACCTGGCTGTAAATACAGTAGGGTTTGGTAAACGTGCAGTGAAGCCCACGTTGCTGCCTGGCAGATGTCCAGGCCTAGAACTCCGCAAGCTAATGCAGTGGTTTCGGCTTTTTGCTCCGGTGGAATTAGAACACAAACTCTAAAGGGGTTGCTTTTTAGCCAATGCGTAGCAGATCTTGATACAGAGTACAATCCATCATGAGATGGTCCTCTTCTGTACATCCTGTCCCTTCTTCACTCTGACATACCCCACGAAAAGTTGGTTGTCCACCCAGAACTCGTGTGCAATCAAGGTAGAACGACAATGCTCTTTTTTGGTCCAGATGGAGAAGTCGCTCCTCTTCTTTGGAGGAATGAGGTGGAGTGCAAAAAGTTGGCAGAGTGATGATTGGCCTACGTGAAATGGAGTGACCACTTTCGGAAGAAAGGAAGCTCTCATACGAAGCACCAGTTTGTCTGGGTAGATGTTAAGATAAAGAGGCTTGTATGACAAGGCCTGAAGCTCACTGATCCTTCAGACAGATGTTATTGCCACCAGGAATGCTGTCTTGATGGTAAGGAGCCTAATTGGACAATTGAGCAGAGGCTCCGTCCAGGGGCGGCTCCTCCATGTGGGCGGAGGAGCATCACCCCACTGCTTTCTCGCAGTGCGAGAAGCAGAAACATAAAATGGTATAAATACCATTTTATGTTTCTGCTTCTCGCACTGCAAGAAGGCAGAAGTGTTTGGTTGGGGGCAGGCGGGTGGGGGGTCCTGGTCCAGGGCAGGGGAGGAGTGGCTTGCCCACTGTTGTGGGCGCTGACTGTTTGGTCGGCCCCAGGGCCCACCAAACCAGTCATACGCACTCAGTTTTCTCCATGTAGGCTGCATGCAGCCTACATAGAGAAAAAGGCCTCCCCATAGACGCCTGTGTGGTCGGTGTCCCAGCCAATCACAACACTACCATTGCAGCGTTGTGATTGGCTTAGGGGAGGGAGGCTGCCTGCTTCCTGGGACTCGGAGCAGAGACAACGCGACGCGGGACCGGAGGAAAAGGTAAGTTTAATTTTTTTTATTTTTTATCATTAAACCCCCTCCCGCCCCACCCGCGAGTCATGCCGGCCGCGACTGGGTCCGCCTTGTCTCCGAAGAGACAGGAGCCATCAAAGGACATGTTCATGAGTGGCGTCTGGGCATCCCCCAAAAAAAGAGTAGTCCTTAACCAGACGTGGCGTTGCAGGGCTACTGTTAACGAAACCGCTCTGCCTAGTGAGTTCGTGGTGTCTAGTCCACATCTAAAGGCGAACTTAGCTGCATCCCTCTCGCCGAAAACAGCTTAGGAGACCCAGCCTGGGCCTCCTCTGGGACTGTTGGCAGTACATGCACGACTGTATCCCACAGGTCATGGGAATAACGGGCCAGAAGGCACACGATGTTCACCAACCGTAATGCCAGGCTGGTGAAAGAAGACATTTTCTTGCCGAAATTGTCCAGCCTCTTGGATTCCCGATCCGGCGGAGAGGTTGGGAAAGCGCCAGGATTTACATGTCAAGTGGAGGCTTGGACCACCAAGCTCTTCAGGGTAGGGCGGTGGTTCCCAAACTGCGCCGCAGCACCCTGGTGCACCGTTAGAAGTAGCCTGGGGCGCCACGCACATCTTGGGAAAGTGGAAAAGGTAGCAGGTTCGGAATAATATTTTTGCAATGTGGCAAGTTTGTAGATTATGTCTTTGTGGCGCCGAATAACCCATTTGGGACTGTCGTGGGAGAGTTAAGAAAGCACCCCTGTCAGCGTCTACTCTGGAACATGGTTTGGCCCGGCCCCAGCAAGCAACGTGCTTCAAAAAGCCTCCACTTTGGCGGGGTCAGGCGCAATCAGGAGCGATGTCGAGCGTTATTGCTGCCCGTGTTCTGCAGCGACTCTAGGCCATCGTCATTACAAGAAGGTTCAGAAGAAATGTAATGTGAAACTTACGATCAGGTAATCATGTGAGATTCCCCCGAGCTCTACACCACACAGTCTTTTTAACAATTACACAAACTAATTGTTGTCATTTTAAATTTAAACTAAAGAGAATCTGGGAAGTAAATCACCCGTTCCTATTTTTATACAGTTCTGAAAGTCTCAGAACCGCACGCCAAATAGCAGTACTTGTGTACGCCCGTTGTACTTGAGATCCATGAGGAGAGATCTCGTCAAACTGGACTTTGCCGGTTTGCCTGCGTCGTCTCCGAGCCTCTGCCTTATGACTGCGAAGTCTCCAAAACTCAGTTTTGGAAAACATCTCACACTCACACAGCTCTAGTGCGTCCGCCTCCCAACAGGCACTAATGAGCAATGAATGAGTGTGAAAAGCACAGCACTGTGTCCCATTCACACACAAACACTGCAGCTCTACGGCAGCTGCCTCCCAGCAGGCTTACACTGCACCACCCACCCTCCCCAGCCCTCTGATAATATAACACAGCTGCCCATGGACAAGAGCTCGAGCACCAGAGAGGCCGAACAGAAGAAGCACACAGGGAGGCGTACTCACAGTTGGCAGCGTCACACTGAAGTGTGTATGTATCACAAGTGGTGGCAGCACAGATGGGAGGACCTCACAGATGGCAGGAGCACACAGGGAGAGAGAGTCTCACTGGCGGCAGGAGCACCATTGGAGAGAGGGTCTCACATATGAAAGGAGCATACAGGAAGGGGATATCTCAAATGTGGAAGTAGTGCACAGGGGGAGGTGGTTGTCACAGCTGGTAGTGACACAGAGAGGAAGGGTACCTCTGACTTCAGGGATAAGGGTGCATTTGAGCACCTTCAGGGACAGAGTAGTCGTGCATTCAAGCCATTTCAAATCAAAGACAGCGAGTACCTCTGACCATTTCCTTATGGACCATGGTGGTGCATCTAAGTATCTTTAGGGATAAAACGGAGCATCTAGGCGCCTTTACAAGAGTGATGGGCCCCTAAGCATGTTCAGGGACATTGAGCTGAATCAAAACATCTTAGGCACGAGGGTAAATCCACACTTCAGAACTCCGTTGTGCTCAAGCTAGGTTTCTGCTCCAAAAATACCAACACATACGTACAAACAGAGAGATGCACCAAAACAGATGGAGGGAAAAGGAGGTGAATAGAAGCACTAACAGAGTCAAGAAGATCACGGCACAGGCACAGTGAGATTAACACAGGCACCTGAAGACGCAGGAATGTTTCTATGCACTTACAGTCACTTAACCACTTAAAATTTATTATTAAACGACTGCTTTAATTTTTATTTTGTTACAAATATAATTATAATATGTTCATCGTCTTCATCCCAATTATTTTCATGGAGAAAAATGGAAGTACTTCTGAGCCCGGGCTTACATCCCCCCAACCGAAAAAAAGTAACATAATGGGGAGCCACGGCCAATGGCCAATAGGTCAAGGGAGCCGCCAGTCAAAAAAGTTTGGGAACCACTGGGGTAGGGTGTTCCGTGAGGAATTTGGGGTCCCCTGGAGCAGAGCAGTGGCAGCGGGCAGTTGTCCTTTTCACAGGAGCCCCTGTGTTGGGCTTGGACCAGGTCCCAAGCTGGACATTAGTAAGTGCTTCGTTTAATGGGAGAAGCGGTTCAGAAGGGGACACTCCCGGTTGAATCACCTTGGTCAAAACATTAGTCTTCACTGCCACCGAGGGCAAACTAAGGTCCAGGACCTTAGCGGTCCTTCGCACCACCATAGCAAATGAAGCTCCCTGCTCCATAGCCACGGTAGGGTGAAAAAGCATGCCAGTATCTGGAGAAGTGTCCAGTCTACTGGCTTCACTCAGATCCTCACACCACTCCAAGGATTCATAAGGCTGGTATTCTTCAGGGTCCAGCAACCCCTCCCATTCTTCTCCAAGTCCTAGCCCATAAGAATAGGGCTCAGGCTCCAGCCAGGAAGGCATGGCTCCAGTCGGTGCTGGAGTTACGTGACACCCCTGCGGCTCCGTGTCAGAGTCGGGGATGTAAATGGGGATGGTACCAGATGGCACCGGGAGCGTCTGCCTCGGGACCAATGCTGAGAAAGGTTGACAAGGCACAGCCGGTGCAAATCCGGATCCATCTGTAGATCTCTGGGGCCCGAAGTTCAGCGAGGATTGCTCCGGGTCCTGGAAACGCAGAATCGTCTCATCTGCCAACAGATGAGGCGAAGTCTAACCAAGCTTCAACAACTTCTTTTTGTGGGACCGAGACTTACCCGGATGGCTTTCCGACTTGGAATTTGACGTTTACCTTGGACTCTGCGACCGCTCGCAGGACCTTCCCCTCAACCAGGACCTCAAGCATTGAATGTCGAGCAGCCAGGAGCTTGAGGGATTGCTCCCTCAAGGCTTCAGATGCATGGCACGGCAGTCGGGACTGGCCTTCGGGTCATGGTCTTGTTCGAGGTACCAGAGGCAAACAAGGTGCGATTCAGTCACCGACATCTGTCGGTGACAGCCGCCACAAGGCTTGAAGCCAGCCTTCTTAGTTGACATCTCTGCCACACCAGGAGGCAAGACCTCAAAAAAGACTGACAAAACATCGAGAAAAGTTTAGTCAAAAAGTGACTAAGTGGTAGCTCTTCCCCGATCTGCACTGACTGACGCGGAAAGAAAAGAACTGACGTCAGCGCGCCTGGGTGGCACATATATAGGCACTGCGAGCATTATTTCCGGCACGGACGACGTTAACGATGCCATGCGAAGTTGAACTACGCCACCTACCAGCGTGCAGGGGTACTATGAACAAAAAAATATCTGAATACAGTTTGGCGCCTGGGGACAATTCCAAGGCAAGGAAACTGTGGCTAGAAGTCTATCAGACTTACAGATGACTGGTTCTTGCAGCAAATGCTTTTTGCTACAGCAGAGACATTCTATATGAAGGAGCTTGTACATGCACTAATTTGAATCACATGTAGCCTGTGCTCTGCTGGTATTACAAGCAGGAAAGCTTGGCACAAGGCACACCAAAGGCAATACCCTAAGCTAAGTCCCCAGAGGGCATTTCTATAGCATGTCTGCTGTGCCAAACGGACAGTTTCTCAACATCAACCTTTTTTGGTCTAGAAAGAGCAAACTTCACACTAGTCCATTTCTGGCTGTGACAAAGAAATGTATATGAATACAATGCAACCCACCCAACAACACTTTTCAGAACAGCGGGTTAAGATTCGTCTCTAGTCCATATCAAGTGCTTCCTCCACATATTGGAATAATCTGCCAGATAGGAGGAACATGTCACATCCTACCTCAGGCAGAGTGACACGCAGGCCACCAAATCAGTCTCTTCATAACTATTGATGCTGACCTTTCACCCTCTGGTCCACAATGACTGCCTGCTGTCGACAGGATAGGAAAGGTTGCATTGAGTCACCCAAGGGTTGGGTCCGTCCTTCCTGACTGTGCACAAGCCACTGTTCATAATGAAAATGATGATTTCATTTAGAAACACGTCTTGTCAAATATGTGTGTTCTGCTTCTTGTGCTGACCGATTAGCCTTTTTAGATCTCTCCTACTAGACAGCATATGTGGTGTCTGTCGAGAGACGTACTGTCCACTTACAAGCTGGCTTAGAGCCCATCCCTTGCTTACCATTGGTTGGCTTCAATTGTTGCTCATTTGCTTGCTTCTTATTAGTTACCTTTTGTGGGCTTTACTTCCTCTTCATTCATTTGTCCCTTCCCTGGACCATAGACGCATTACTTGTGTCCTTGCACTGCTCTCTTTTCAGGTGCTACTTTTTCAGTTTTGTTTAAGCACTCTACAAGAGTGCATGTGTTTTCCAGCTTTCTCCCTCTTATACTTACTCCCTCTGCCGCAATCATGTTGCTCTTTCTACACTTGTATGCTTCTCTATGCCTCTGTGATGTGCTCAATCTTGTGAGTACCTCTTGCACGCGTTTTCACACTTCTGCTCGTCCCACCAGCTGCACATTTGCTCACCTGTCCATTTGCTTTCCCTCTCCACATTTCTCTCTCCATTTGATTGCGTCCCTGTGTTGCTTCCCCCCACACGCCCTCCATGATTTCATGACCCCCACCCCAAAGTTGTCTCTTCCAACCACATTGTTTCCCCCACCAGATTGCGTTACTTTATTAACTTTTTGATTACTCATCCAACTCGGATCCGTAAACACATTTTTGTCTCATTGGTCATTTTGCTAGCTTTTTTAGCCATGCTGCACAAAATTGGAGATACTGTACAGCATGGCTAAAACCATTTGCAACAGTAGTAGGTACCAAAGGCTTGACCTATTGGTTTGCCAAAGCCAGTTTCTCTTAATCAGTCTCTGCAAGAGGACAAACAAATGGTCTGTCCTGGCGCAGTCGCACATGTGCTGTTCTGGCCCCTTCCATTCCTTCACTGAAGGGGAATGTAAGCCATAACAACCATTAAAATGGAAGGAAAAAAAATCCACAAATTGAGAAGTTAGTTTACTTTTTCTAATGGGCATTTTAACTTCCTTACCCTTAAGCAAAGAAAGGGACGGGCCGACCTAAAGCAACATGCAGAGCCATCAGCTTATGATGACAGAGCTGTAGCTGTTCAGTTCTGACTGGAGAGACAAGCAGAGAGACTGAAAAAACAAGTACTGGTAAAGCAAATAGGTCTCGCCAATGGGAGACCAATTGGTTTTGTCAATGGGGTGGGGGTGGCTAACGGGGGTAGTGAAGAAACAGATGAGGTGGGTGGGAGAGAGGAGAAGACACAGGGTTGAAAAAACAGGGAGCGGGTGCGGATAAGGAAAGCACCACATTTATAATGCCTCACTGCTGTGTTTTTAAGCAGAATAAACAGACTCATGTGCAGCCCCTCTGCTTTATAAGTACATGTGGCTAAGCAGCCTTAAAGTGTCAGGCATTCCACTGTCCATTCCAGGAACTGGCTGCTGCAGTGGTGCCTGCTGAAGTAACGAGCCACACACACACAGTATGCGCATGTGCAGTGTGTTAGCCCGCCCCTCCTAGTGAACGATCCTCTCAGGTGCTATGGTTCTGCTAATGGATCGAGCATTATGAGGATCAAAACGAGCAAAGGATTTTTACATCACATGCCAACATTTTAAAAATATAACCCTATGCTTAAAAGAAAGTAAAAACCAAAATTACAACACAATGTAAAAAAAAAAAAATGGCAAATGTGATGATAAACAGGAACGAAGCTCGGAGCGACATCTGTCCCACCATATGGGATGATAAACAGAAACGTAGCTACTGAAAATACGTGCACTCGTGTTACGGGCAGAAACCATTGAAAAAAAATAGTGCGCCGAAACAAACAGAAATCGACTAAAGTGAAAACCTACTAGTAATATGGCCGTGCTCTGTGGGAGGGAGCAAGATACCAAAAGGAGGGGCAAAGAACACATAATAACCAGATAGAAGCAAGCCTTTTAGAAGGGCCAGCGAAGTAACGAATAGAAAGCGATGGGCAGGCTGTAAGCCCACAGACTAGATACAGCGCTTTCGCTGCCTAGGCAAGAACTAAAAAGAAGAAGAAGTTTTCAAATCACTATTAACACATTGGTTAATACCAAAATAAATATCATAATTACTGATCAAACTAATTGCTACATTTCTATACAAAAACTCTGAACTGCAATCCCAGAGATCGAGGAGCAGCTCAGTACCGTTAAGCAGTTTAGGGTTACATTTCTCAATGCCAAAACAGGAGACCATGAGAACAAACGGTCAGTATCCTTTGGTACTAAACGTTCACCAATTATTCACCAATCGGAGTTCATTGCAGACAAAAGGTAGCACTTTCCCAAGTAACAATAATATGGACTCTTTAGCAACATGGGATGGGTAGCAATCTTACATCGACACCACAGACTCTAGAACATATATAGAAAATACATTTATCAGAATCCCTCAGTACTTAATGGAAACAACTCACCACATGTACTTGGGAACATGTTTTGGTAGAAAAAACTCAGCATTACTATGTGTGGTAATTTGAGATTATATACACTGCTTGATTTCAAGGCAACTATTCCTATGTCAAACTAGTGATACGTTTTGCATCTAATTCCACCATATATGGTGACTCAAGTTGTCGGACTTTTTACTCCATTTCCTCTAAAGGACTGTTCAAGTACAAAGTAATTTGAGAGAATTTGAAAGAATAATTACATTTTTCCATTACTTTCGTGTACGGCAGCAAAGTCTACCCTCGCCACCCTCTATACCGGCTCCATATGCGAGAGAAACTAAATGATTTACTCGAACACCATATAAGAGGGCTTAAATGTAATTTTCTGTTCGGTTACATAGTTACCCCCGGATTTGGCACTGTCCCGCTCATTAAAACTAATGACGCGTTGTATGATCTACACTGGACAAATCCTCTCCGTCTAGCCTAGAGCCAGCTGCCCTCCTTCTGCTGCTTTTGTGCTGGGTCAAGAAAGTTAGAGATTAGGGTATGGAAAAGAGGGAGATTTTAAAAACTTTTTCTGTGGTATAGCACCACTCTTTTCCCCAGTTCCCATGCATCAAGTTAACAATTGCTAATGTTTATGCATGGTTTTAGGATGGATGAGCGCTACCAGCTCATTCCTTAATTCCTAGATCTTCCAACAGCAAAGCTGTTTTCATGTACAGTAACGAGGCACTTACAAAATTAAATCAATAATCTATGTTTAACGTCTTTAAACTGTTCATGTACTTGAGAAGGACCATCTGGTATCCATGTAAGTATCGTTTGCGCCAAGAGACCATTAGATACAGGGATGAAATAAATACATGAACAAAATAACATTTTTGCGGAAACCCTCTGGCGAGTAACAACCGGGAACACATTATTGCCATAGTCAGCACCGAGTTACAAAAGCAGATGAACAATCTGAATATTTCAACAGTAGTGTTGTTTTCCATACCTTGTCGGGTGCTAGCAGGGACGCGACACCAAAACTCATACAGCCAATAAGTTCACTGTGTCTATAAAAGCAATGTGGAGAAGGTTTAGTTTTACTACATAACATTTGACAAGCGTTTACAACACGAAGCAATGAGAACCTATCTTAGCAAGTAAAAGTGTCTGGAACATCTCATGGTCATAGCACAGAGGGCAACGGGTTGAATGCGTTAAACAATATTGCTCATACAAATAAAAGCTCGGAATGTTCTGGGCTGGTGCAAGAGTACTTCAGAGTTCAGACATTAACAAACGAATATTATTGATAATGATCAATAAGCATTGAATCGATTCTAGTACTGATCAGAGTGCTGACTGCCACTGATCCACATTTCAATGTTCTGCTCATGACCTGTCCTGAAATCACGTGATTCTTATTTTACGCTGAAGCACATCCTGGACCCTTCCCAGTCCGGCTTCCGCAGCAACCACAGCACCGAAACCGCCCTCATCGCCGCCACCGATGACATCAGGACCCTGCTAGACAACGGAGAAACAGCAGCCCTCATCCTCCTGGACCTATCAGCCACCTTCGACACGGTCTGCCACCACACACTACGAACACGCCTTCACGACGCCGGGATCCAAGAGAAGGCCCTGGACTGGACCACATCCTTCCTTTCCGGCAGAACACAAAGCGTCCGCCTCGCCCCCTTCCGATCCAAGGCCACCAAGATCATCTGCGGCGTACCCCAAGGCTCCTCCCTCAGCCCAACGCTGTTCAACATCTACATGGCACCCCTCGCCCACGTCGCCCGACAGCACAACCTCAACATCATCTCCTACGCCGACGACACCCAGCTGATCCTCTCCCTCACCAAAGACCCTCACACCGCCAAAGCCCACCTCCACGAAGGAATGAAGGCCGTCGCCGAATGGATGAGGACCAGCCGCCTGAAGCTGAACTCGGACAAGACGGAGGTCCTCATCCTTGGTTCCAACCCTTCAGCCTGGGACGACTTCTGGTGGCCAACATCACTGGGAACAGCCCCGCCACCCACCGACCACGTACGCAACCTAGGGGTCATCCTCGACCCCACCCTCTCCATGACTAAGCAGGTCAACGCCGTTTCCTCATCCTGCTTCAACATCCTCCGAATGCTCCGCAGGATCTTCAAGTGGATCCCCACCGAAACAAGAAAAACAGTCACCCAGGCCCTCGTCACCAGCAGGCTGGACTACGGAAACGCCCTCTACGCAGGAACGACGGCTAAGCTCCTGAGACGGCTGCAACGCATCCAGAACGCCTCTGCACGTCTTATCCTCGACATCCCCCGACGCAGCCACATCACACCTCACCTGAGAGACCTGCACTGGCTCCCTGTCAACAAGAGGATAACCTTCAAGCTCCTCACCCACGCACACAAAGCACTCCACAACTCCGGACCAGCCTACCTCAACAGACGACTCAGCTTCTACACCCCCACCCGCCAGCTCCGCTCGACCAGCCTCGCCCTCGCCACAGTCCCCCGCATCCGGAAAACGACCGCCGGCGGCAGATCCTTCTCCCACCTCACCGCCAAGACCTGGAACACCCTCCCCACCAACCTCCGACAGACCCAAGACCTACTGGCCTTCAGAAGACTCCTCAAGACCTGGCTCTTCGATCAGTAGCAGCACCACCCCCCCTTCCCCCAGCGCCTTGAGACCCTCGCGGGTATGTAGTGCGCTTTATAAGTGACATGATTGATTGATTGATTGATTGATTGATTGAAGCAGTCAGTCTGTGGCTGCCCATGACAAGGAGATCTGCATATTGCCAGGTACAGTAACTGCGCGCCCGACTGGTATTACCATACACGATCTAAATGTGAGGGGCAAACTGCGAAACCTCCATGCTTGCCCACCTTGGAATATTGGAAAGCGGTGCGCTGTCCGCTCATGATCAAGCAATCCAAGGTCCCAAGCTCTAAAGGGCGAGATAATTCTGCAAAAGGGGAACACTAAATCCTGCGGTGTCGGTATATACCAATGTGCAACTACTACCCAGGACTGCGTGGCATTTGTAAAGAAGCTGAAATTGGCAATGGGATGTGTTACAATAAACCATACTGGTATCATTCACTGTGTCACCTTCGACCTCGTGCAGTTGGTTAAGGAAATGAACGATGCACTGTTTCATGTGGCCTGCAAAAGCCTGAATAAAAGTCAACGAGGCACCAAATATTCAATAAATCTAAATAAAGAAGCACATCCCTGCTGCCCCGGATAAGAGAGTCAGAAACTATTGCCTCAATCACGGTCAGAAAATTCCGGATAAAGTTATCAGAAACATTGGAAAGCAAAAACCAAGGACTGCACAGTTTGACTGTAGATGGTTATTGATAGAGGTCCAATGTGTTTTCCGCCTTAGGCATTTGACCTTTAGATTCACCTGCACAGAAGAATTTCGAAAAAGGCACATCAGAAGAATGTCCAACCTGTGAGCTGGCAGGATACATGAGGAATCGAGAGTACATGCCCTGCCATCGCTAGTACGGTCCCAAGAGAAAGGACTGCAGATCTTGACCCCGTTTTAATCTCTAAAACCACCTTGTCTATGTGGAAACGTGCTGCTACCTCACAGATGCTGCACAACGTATCGGGGGTAGGGCCTCAACTAGTATCCAAGACAGTACCAATAAACTATATCCTCCACCTAAAACACAGAGGACTTGACTTCGAGGGTGTCAAACATCTGCTTGCAAGGTAGAGAGCGGTCCCATGAGAAACCAGCTCTGCAGTAGAGTTCGATGACTAACAGCACATGCGATCCCCCAGATGCCTGGTAGACACCTACAAAGCTTACTTTCAACCAGTCTGACATCGCAACTATTAGTAGGTGTTCGATGCCCAACAGCACATGCAAGCTGTCAGATGCTGGGTCATTTTCATCACATAAAAGTTGGCCATGTTAGAACATCTGAAGGGAGGCAGCATGGAGTAGAAATCTTGGGATGCAGACAGTGATGGCCCAAACAGGAGTGCGAGGCAGGACATCAGTGGACTGTGGAGAACTAAAGAGCTGGGGCAGGGTGTTTATGAGGTGTAAGTGATGGGAAAGGAGAGCAAAGTAGGTTATATCAATAAACGCAGAGTAAGGAGGGCAGGAAAACTAAGTGGAGTGAGTCACAAGGGCAGTGGGACATCACTGATGGTACAGATATTAATAGATGCGGCGGACAGACGGGTTGAAAGGAAGCTTCAAGTGTCTACCAGTGATTACTCTGCATCCAGTGAGTGCTCACCCAAGTGTCTATGACATTTTTATAATGGACGCTCGGATAAACAGATAGCTTACATCAGGGGTCTGCAACCTTTTCTGCAATAAGAGTTACTTATGTTCAATGAAAATCCTCCAGAGCTACAGTATTATGAGTTTTGGGATAGTGATGGCATCAGGGCAAGATTATATTTGTGCCTACCATATACGAGATAACGAGCTGTGATCACTTAAGTTCATCAAGCAGGGATGCCAGCAATAACATACAAAAAAGTTTTTTTAATGTGGAATGCCTATGGTAATGCATAACCACCACACCTGCAGTGCCCTTGGGACCAAGGTAAAAATATTAGCAATAAGTCTCCCCAGTGCTGAATGACTAAGATGTCAAATTTCAGCTTTAACTATATGTTGGAAAGTCAACTATTTTTCTCTAAATGTTAGCCATTTTCATCTCAAATACATGTTTTTTATTTTTGGTATGCATTTATTAATTCGACCAAGCAAAGCTTATGCATTAATAAGCTGGGCTGCATACATATAGCTAACTGGAGAGCTACCAGTAGCTCACGACCTACTCGTTGGAGAAGCCTGCCTTACATACAGCCGGTGGCGAGCTACTGCTAGCTCTAGGTGGTGACAAAGAACTCCGTGCATCCTCCAGCCAAAACAGAAGGTTTACTGGTAGCGCACTCTCCTCAGAACAATAAATCTGATGGGCTTCCGTGTACATTCAAAAAACACAGCCAATGCGGCATCATAAAGCGGACCTAAAACGAAGTGAGCACCTTGAAGCCAGTCACACAACAGAAATCGACTACAATGGTAACGGTCAAGCACAGGAATCGACTAGAGTGGTAAAGAGCTAACAGGCTCTACACCCTCTGTCCGGGTTTCAAGCTGTAGACCACCCCCTCCAATCTGAGGAACCCAGGAGGGCCAATCAGGAACCTGAAATCAATTCTCGTGGAAACTAGCTATCAGGGGAGTCGAGCAGGGTACGAGTTTACACATCACACATGCTGCGTAGTATCCGACTTGTGTTGTGGCACATGGGATGGTGTCTGTGTGTAGAATGCTCCTCTTCCCTTTTTCACCAGTGTCTTCTGGAAGCATCAGAGAAGCACCTAAGGCGGAGCTGAAAACACCAATAGCTCCTGGTGGGTTTAGTGTTACTAAAGTACTTTAACATTATATGTGACCTCTGACTATGTGAACAAACTTTTAAAAATTGACTGGTGACTGTAGACAGGGCCCCTATATGAACACATTTTCCAGAGTTAATTCTCAACAGAAAGGTCATTTATTCTATAGAGCTTCCAGCACAGTATTCACAAACGGCACAGTATGTCTCGCTCAGGCGGACAGCCTGATAATGAAGTTCTAGCGTGAAAGGATATTCCCCTAACAATTTAAATGCAGCAATCTTAATGTCCTTGGTGGTGTTATAATAACATTTAGGCTGCATGCTGTGTGCTCCGCATTTCATCTAGTGCTGTTTGACAGCTCACAAATGACGTGTAACACAGAGGTAGGTGGCTCACTAAGGCATGCTGGATGAAATACTCCCACTTGTCAGCTGTCACGCTGCCAGTAGTGCAACTGGTCCCAAAATCAGCCATCAGCTTTGATACCGAGTCTTGTATGTAGATTGCGCTTGAGTGAGTGAAAATGCGTAAAGCTGCAGCCCACATGAACACAAGAGCCCTTGGGCAGGGACAGCAGGAACTAAAACAGCACTCATGCCTCTGATGGACTTCTACTCTTCGTCCCAATCCAAGTCCCCACATCCTATGTTCATTGTATGAGGATACTGTTTGTCCCAACTCATCCTTGGATAGCACCATTTCCTGCAGCTTACGCCATATTCTAGCGCCAACCATGGCCTACAAACTAGTGTTACAGAGGGCACTTCTAGGCCCACAAGCAGGAAAGCAGCATGCTTTCTCCAGGATTACTTCTCCAAGGCCCAGCATGGACCTTGGGTGGCTGCGCTTTGTGCCCAGACTTCCCTTGACCACCACTCTGCCCCTAAGCAGGGCCAGGTCTAGGCGGCGCGTGCGTGAGCTGAGGGGAGTAATGGCAATTTAAACCCGGCACAGCATTTCCATCTCACCTGCTTGAAAGTTAACAAGTTGACACTGCTCTTCAATTCAATCAAGCTCAAGAAAATTATCTCACCAAATACCCAATAAACCCTTCACATTCAGAAAAATGTTCAATAAAAGAGGAAGCAAGAACATTTAAGAGAGTGGACATTACCTTGTGTTCCGCTCTCGGTTCCAGACTGTAATCAGAAGTCGTTTTTGTTCATCTCCATCTTCATACGGGCTGCAAAACCAACACAGTCACATTTGAACCCAGCTCACACGCTAAAAAAAGCTGAAACATATTTCCACTTAATTAAGCTTATCTCGGAACAACACAACCTTTGGATACAGGATTTAAAAAAAAAATCAAAATCACTGTCACCTGGTAGGGTGAATTTTTATAGGGCAACCAATTACCTAAAAAGGACCCTGTCCCTGCTGAAGGTGATTGAATAAAAGACATGTTTACAAGTATTGATGCCGGAGACACTTCTACACTACTGCAACCGCAGACATCCAAGCCAAGGACATCCGGGATCTGAGGACAGATCTTGTACAAATGGACGAAACTGAGGCAACTGAGCGAGACTGCAACCTGTCTGATAAAGGAAGTACCTCCTCTTCCTTGAAGAGCCAGATCATGGTGGTCCCAATGCACCTTGTCAGGCTGGAATGCTTTCCTACTCTGCATTGATAATGCGGTAAGACCTCGGTTACCCTGGAGAGGGGAGATGCATGCTGGCGATATATAGGTATGGGGGTAAGTACTACCGAAGGTTAAGGTGGATGCACTGCTGGATACTGTTAAAATTCATTTAATAATCTAGATGAGTTGCGTATACCCCCAGCATTACTATGTGACTGTGCATGACTGGTGGAAATTGCATGTTTGTCATTTTACCGTTTCTTTGAGTTCTTTTGAAAAGAAATTAAAACATGACAATAGGACAAAAACTGCTTCATGGCATTTGCTACTTTCCCAATTCATCATAATTTAATTTTACTTGTGAACTTTAACACAATACCCAACTAATTACTTTCTGAAAAGAGGTAAGTTTCACTTTCCAAAAAAACATGCACGGTTAGTTCTTCAAGACTCGATACTGACAATTCCTCAAAGTTGTTCACAAAAGCAATCTAATAAAAGTGGGCAGTTTTGGTAATTTGGAAGTTGCTCGTAAGTATGTGAACGTCATAAGTTCTGGGCTCAAGTTGTCAACCGTCTTTTTGAAACCTGCCTGTCATTTTGCAAAGTCACATATGTACTAATAGATTACGTCACAGGGTTACAAAAAGTCCTGCCCGAGACCCATGCGATTGGCTACAAACACCGAGGGAAGGCCTGCTAAAGACAGCAGACCATTTCAGCATTCCCATTCCCAAATGGGAAACGTTTTTGTGGTTCTTTTTTGCTGTTTTTTTTCTCAAAAAGGCACGTGTCCGTACAAGGCCCCGGCGCCACTCTTGAAAAATGTTTCCCGTTTGAAATGATCTAGGAGGGGGCAGACTGTGGGCGTGTGGACAAGCTCTGCTCCCCCCTGAGCCCACCCGAGATGCAGGGCACGAGTCGGGGGTACACACGGGTACACAGCGTCACCCCACTCTTTTCACAGGGTGGACGCCGTCCCCCCTGCTAAGAAGTTGGGCCCCACAGAAATATGTTGAACTTGTCCAGTGTAATTTTAAAACACTGGGAAACGTTCATCAGCTCCTGCACGTTGTCTGCTTTTGATTCCCAGCAGCAACGTACAGGCAGCGAGGGGGCTTTTTTAGGTCTCGCCTAGCGTTGCTGCGCACATGCGCAGCTCGCTCGGCGAGATTTATTGTAAATGAGGAGTTTGAGAAAAGGGCTTGAAGCCCCACACCTTATTTCCATTGGCTGGCGTCACCGTTTATAGTAAACAGTGGCCTGCCATTGGAAATTAGGTGTTTGGGTTGCCTCCCTTTCGCTTTTTGTGCCGGCCCACCCGGACTGGCTTCCCTGCTTTGCGTCTGTCGCAAAGCACTTTCTTATCTTTATGGGGCCATGTGTTTCTAATTAGAAACACATGGCCTCATAAGACAAGAGATCGAGGCTTGTTTATCCTGTTTTGCTGTAGTTGTTTTCTTCATTCCTGGTAGAAGAAAGTACAATGCTGTGTTCATGATCACGAAGGCTGGCTCATGAAGAAACTTAATGTAGTGCTGCTTGTTTTAAGGTTAGTTTCGAAACCACTTTTTGTTGACAAAAAAATTGCTTTTATTGTTAATTGTGGGTTTTTTAGTAGTATTTTAAACAGACAGTCTCTTGCTTGTGACGCCTCTTGATTTGTGAGTAACAAAGCATTAACGCAGCAGTAATCACTGGTAATGCATTTTGCCAAAGATTTATGCCTCTAAATAGTCATTGGGTTTTTTCCTCCATTGGATTCGTGTTCTTTTTCTGCGACTTGTTTCCGCTCGACGTGGCACAGCATATTCCAGATTGGAGAAGACGTGTGAACACATCTCCCTTTGACCCTCGGGTTCTTGCACATTTTGCTACCTGTGAAGGCACGGGTGCCAACCGAGCTGTGAAGGTGCGTGAAGTACCGCGTGAATGGATAACAAGTAATGAAAATAGAAAGCAGCTTCGAGAGCTGCGAAGTTCCCCTTGAGATGTACACTGTGCGTTTACTGGCGGTGTGAACTAGACATGATGGAAAGGGGCAGGGAGGGGGGAAGCACGGGGGCAGGGAGGGGGAAGCACAGATGTGCTGCAGCAAGGTGGAGAGCCCTGCAGCCCTGAGAATGATGGAACGCGCGCGTGCAGTGGTGTACCACATAGTATTTGCGTACATGGAGGGTTTGGGAGCTCAAGATGAGTGTTAGGAGAGACGTACAGTTATTACCACGGACGAATGTGTGCTTTTAATTCATATGAATGAGAGAGAAGGTGCATTAAAGTCTGCATTCAGGATTTTTTCAGTTGTACACCATGATCTCGTTGTTAAATGCAAACAACTTTACACGCCACTGCTGCCGCACCGCCACTGCTGCCGCACCGCCGCTGCTGACGCACCGCCACTGCTGACGCACTGCTACTGCTGACGCACCGCTACTGCTGACGCACCGCTACTGCTGACGCACCACTGCTGTGCGCCCCAGTGATGAAGGCAGAATTCAATGCAGCCAAATTTGGAAGAGGTGGGCATGCACAGCACAGACCCACGTCATCTGAAGGAGTCAGGGCAAGGAGGAGGGTGCAAAAAGCTGCCAGCACAGCTACGAAAGGAGGAACATTAGACAGGTGCATGAAAGACTAGGACGGAATCCATTTGATCCCAAAGGGGAGTCACGCGGGCGGGGGATAAGAAGGTGGGTGCAACTAAAAGAAGTGGAGTAGGAGGAGGCAAGAGCTCTGATGTAAAGAAACAACTAGCTCCGTAGAGCAGATGGACGACAAGGGGTGCTACCGGGTGGACGAGGCTTTACAGAGCAGATTAAGGCTGCTCGGCCCTCACTAAGGATAGTCGCAGGTGCTGGTAGAAGGGATGTTTGGCAAGGATTGTAGGGGGAGAGGACATGGGAGAGTTACACGAATAGAACAAGCATTGAAAATGCAATAGGTCTCGCCTTTCATTAAGTTAAAGTCATTTGCTTTGCTATACAATACCATTAGCAAAGCAAATGGCTTTAACTTAATCAAAGGCGAGACCTATTGCATTTTCAATGCTTGTTTTCCACCTCCAGCTGGACAATGATAAAGACAGAAGTTAAGGGGCCATCAGGCCTCCTTTTGATCGTGTATGGGACTGGAGGCGAGAAAACAAAAGCACACAGCTTGTCATCTCTTCACAGGTGCTTAAGAGATGCATGCTTTTTACTTTGTTGTATAAAAGTGCATGCACTGTAAGAATGCCAGATGGGTTGGTCTGTCTCAGTATTTACACAAATAATTTAAATAGCACTTTTTTATTTCTTTTATAGCGCTACTCATCCCAATGCAGTGTGTCAGAGGACTTTACATAACATACACATTATCCATTCCAAATAAATCATGTGTGTAAATTAATGTACAAGATGCGTTAAATGAGACAGTCAGGGTTACAAGGTGTAGGAGTCAAATACACTTCATAGTTCACTGTGGTCTACTAGAAGGATATTAACTGCAAGTAACAAAAGGATCTCTGTGTTTATAGCGGTAATCCACTTACCTATCTACATAAAATAAAAATCTGTGATCTGCAAGTTACATGATATGTTTTGCAGGAGACTTTTTTTTAAAAACATTTTATTGCATTTTCATTTGGCATATGTTATACACATACACATATCAGAGCATCACTTCCAGTGAGGTCACTTCCTGTGATGCCACGTGGAATGTCACACGTCATGATGTCATGTGCTTACTGCCCGACTTGGTCAGTCCCCCCACTTTTTTCAGGACTTGTGCCCCGCCGACATGCTTCCCAAGGGAAGCTGTCCCACAGAGAGCATTTCGTTTTGCGAACAAGACCCCACCCCAACTCGTGTGTTGGGATCCAATATCAATGGTTTGCAACCACAAACCCGCGCCACATTTCATTGCAAATGACCATTAGTAGGGGAGGCCCTTTTCATGCCTTCTTCTAAATGCAATTTGGAATTAATCCCAGTACTCCTTTTGCAAGCCAGGAAGGCTTTTACAAATCGCAAAAGGAGTTTTGTACACTACAAAAGGTATGAAACCGATGCAAACCCTGTGATTTTGGGAATCGCAGGCTTTGCAATCACATGCATCAGGCCCTTAGTCTGTGGAGAGGCTAAAAGTGCGCGAGGTTAAAGATTTGCAGCAAACGTGCAACTGACAGTTCTAGTACATTATTTAGATGTTACTAGTGTGAGGAAGGGAAAGGCGCAGAGGAATTCAGTAGTACAGAGAAATATATAGAACTGTCCATTGATGGAGACTTTGAAAGGCTGGTAGGCATGAGGTAGAGTCAATAACACGGCAAGCTTATATTTGATGCAATATTGTCATCAGAGTCTATGTTTAATATAGGCAATCAATATAGAACTTATTTCCATAGCAAAATACAGTCTCCATTATAACGGTCTCTTCCCTCTCACATGAAACATAATTTGGGTTAGTAAGAAAGCACACAGCGTTTTCGTGGTGACCCTGGTATTCACCATTCCTTGATCTTACTATTAAAGTACACAACAATCTTCTGTGTACCACCCTTTACAGAAAACCCACTGAAAGAAGCACTTCGCTTCAATACTGCAGTTAACACCCGAGAGCTCTGAAAGATGGTCACCCGCTAGGCCAATTCCCAAGAATTAGAAGGAACTGTAAGCTGAACTGAGGCAACTTCTTTACAGAGACTCTAATTCTATGCAACAAACACATTGCCAGAGGTTATCTTTACAGACTTGTGAACCAATCTATGAAAAGGTTAGGGTGCTCCCCTCCAAAGAGGAAATCCCTCAGAGTGAGAAGAAATTGCACAGAGTAACTGCATGCCTACATTTTGTCTCCATTCTAATAGGGCGGTAAAGATTATCCACAAACATTGGTGGATGCGTAGAACATGCAACCTTTCACTGGACATACCCAGCTCTGGTTTCAGCATGTTAGCAACCTAAGGGACCACTTTGTTCGTGCCAGTAAGATCAACAACCATGATCCTTTTATCACAAGTGGAGTGGTCTACGCATCTGCAGTCTGCGCCACTCCACTTTATGCTACTCTACACCACTCTATGCCACTGTGCTCTATGCTACTGCACCCTACCCTGCCCACTCCACACCACTTCATTCTACTCTGAAACAATCTACTCTACCCCGCTCCACACCACACTGCTCCACTGCCCTCTATGCTGAGCCACTATACTCTAAACTACTGCACTTTACGCTAACTACTCTGCACCACTGCACTCTACCCTACAACACTAAGCAGTGCACACTAAGCCACTATTCTACTCTGCGCCCACTCTACTCGGCCATGTCACTGCACTCTATGCCACTCTACACCATTGCGCTCTATGTCACTCCGCTCTACGTCCCTCTGTTCTACTCTGCACCATTGCACTCTACCCTACAACACTAAGCCACTGCACACTACGCCACTATTCTACTCTGCGCCCACTCTACTCGGCCAGGTCACTGCACTCTATGCCACTCTACACCATTGCGCTCTATGTCACTCCGCTCTACGTCCCTCTGTTCTACTCTGCACCATTGCACTCTACCCTACAACACTAAGCCACTGCACACTACGCCACTATTCTACTCTGCGCCCACTCTACTCGGCCAGGTCACTGCACTCTATGCCACTCTACACCATTGCGCTCTATGTCACTCCACTCTACGTCACTCTTTTCTACTCTGCACTACTGTACTCTACGCCACTGCACTCTGCACCACTATCGTACACCACTCTACTTTCCACCACTCTACTCAATGCCACTGTAATCTACTCTGCACCACTTAACTCTATGCCACTCCACGCCCCTCTAATCTATTCTGCACCACTGCACACCATTGCACTCTACACCACTACATTATACTCCGAAAGACTCCACGTAATTCTACTCTGAAACAATCCAATCTATGCAACTACACTCTACGCCACACTACTCCCCTCTACGCCACTGCACTCTACGCTGCACCACTCTACTGTAAACCATTGCACTCTACACCACTCTGTTCTACTCTGCATTACTGCACTCTACTCCATCGCACTCTATACCACTGCATTCTACGCCATTCTACTCTACACCTCTGCACTCTACGGTGCATTATTCCATTCAACTGTGCAGCACCCCATGCCACTTCACTCTACTCTGAAACAACTCTACTTTGAACCACTGACTGCTTTGGGACCACTGCCTGCTCTCCAAAAATATTTTGCAACCGCTAGAAACTGTCCTACATCTGGCCCCAAGGGTCTGAGAAAGATGCTAATCGCATTGGGCTCAAAGTTTACCTAAAATGCAGAACTTTCAGAACGAGCATTAGCCAACAGGCACTGGAAGGCTGCTTATGAGGCAGAGCAACTGCCAGGCATGAAACAGACTCAGTAAACATCCAGACGAGTCTATGTGCGGTTTACCGGTCCGTGTTTTAAAAGGTTGGACTCTGAGGTAGCATGCAAAGCCCCCCACCATACCATGGATCCTTTATCATCTATAACCCCCTCTCTAAAAGGATGCATATTCCTGCTGCTCGCTCAGATTTAATAAAGGTGAATTCTTGGCAGCGCGCAATATATTTTGTAGATTTTCCAATTTAAAACACTGTGGCTTCCTAGTTAAATCGCAACATAAGTCAAAACATTTAAATTAAATTATGAG
This sequence comes from Calotriton arnoldi, assembly GCA_963921515.1. Taxonomy (NCBI): domain Eukaryota; kingdom Metazoa; phylum Chordata; class Amphibia; order Caudata; family Salamandridae; genus Calotriton; species Calotriton arnoldi. The sequence continues at coordinate 469,655 of CAWUFW010006840.1, read as the reverse complement.
CACCTCTCTATGAAAGTCAGTGGAGAAAACAAATGTCACATATTGAATACAGAAATGGACAAAGGCGGCCAGAACAACGAAGCAATGCTGATGGAAGGCGACAGCGAGCTTTGCCTGGGACAGACCAGGTCATTACTGAAGGTCTCCCACTCAGGACAACTTTTGTGCCAATAAACGAAAGCACGGCGCGCGTACAAGCCTCGGTACTCACAAGAGGAAGCACTCGTGAAAAACTGGGGTTTTGCTGTCGTGAACCGTCTTGGTCTTCTGCCTGCAGCGCCGATCTGTCTCGGGAACCAGGGACATCTTGGGAGAGAAAGCAGAAATAATTTACAACTGTTCCCATCACATTTGTCGAGCACTGGGCACGCGGAGTCTGCTTATAAAACCGATCATCCCCTGCAATCACAGCGCGCCGCTCAGCCTGATCCCTCCGCACAATTTAATTCCTTTATAAAGAACACTCCTGTTATGACATTTCTGAAGTCCCTCTTGAGTTCTATTAAAATGCATCAATTTAATCAACGACGCATCAAAGGTACACGAATGGACAAATACATTTTTTTTAAAAAAGTCATGTGAATAATAATTAATAAACCAGAAAAAGTAAGATTTTCACCACAAGCAAGATTTTCATTCATAGTCAAAGGAAATAAAACCTGAAGCGCTCACCCATGCAGATAAAAGCTACACAGAGTAGGGTGTGCGTAGAAGGGAGCTGCCTTTGGGTTAGAGCCTACCAGGGAAGTGTTTTTCATGTTGAGTGTGATGACCACCGAGGTGTGGGATGCAGCGCATTAAAGTGCGACTAGTACTGGTGTGGGAGAGATTAACGTGGACATTGTAATAAAGACAAAAATATAGAGGCAGCAACTCAGCACCAGCCTGGCTAGATGGGCAGCAGGATGCTCAGGGTGTACACATCCACAAAGAGGGTTGATCAGAGAAGGTGCAGTAATCCGAATGCCAACTCATACCCAGCAGACATAGTGTTAAATGACTGAAAGGAAGACAAAAGGGCAAGAACTGAAATCGGTGCCCTGCTCAATAGCCAATAATTTTTTATTTTTTAAAAGCAAGGATACTTCCTAGAGCTGAACAAACATCCCATGGCCAAGGAAGGTCTTCTTGGTTCCGCAATGGGTTTATTGCGAGCTCAGATCTACTTCTGGTCCACACTTAGCCAATGCAACTCTGCAAGTTATTAATTGGGTAAGATGATTATGCTACAGCAACTTCTATTGTTTTTGTAACCTCCCCCTTCTAATTCAGAAGAAAATCTTTAGAGAACTAGACATGATAGGAAATTTAATCTGGGGACCCAGCAGGAGACGAATAGCACCCAACAAACTGAAGTGGCCAACTGAGAAAAGAGACCTTGGGTGCCCCGACTTTGAGACCCATTATTTAGCAGCGGGTTGCATTCTGGCTAGTTGGGCATCATATAGCCGAAAATGGATACACTCTGGCACAAATGCATATAGGACGCTTACTTGCCATCAGATTTCCAGGTGCGCAAATCTCAGAGGGCCTCCCTTGCCTGATAGGTACGACTTTAGGGTGCTTGAAATGTCGCCTGCATAATATCCGAGCAGTCCAGCCTCACACCAAAACAATGAGACTTAAGGGACATCTCTGCCAGGCGGGAGCCCTTCCTGCCGGTGACTTAGCACACTGCGAGGAAGTGGTCATCGCACAAGTAGGCGTCCTTTTCAGTGACCGTGCTTTACACACCTTCTGATGCTTGTGGAAGAGTATGATCTAGGTAGGTCTAGGGCAGGTCCTTGAGTTCTCTGTGAGGAATCTTAGCACAGGGACACTCCGTTTGGAGTAACCAGGTGCTTTACAAACCACTAACTTAACATAACATGAGCTACAAACAGCCATTTCTGTTTATTTGGCAAGGTCATAAGTGCAATCATAGGGGCACTGGTCCGTAGAACAAGAAAAAAACTACATTGCATCTCTTACTGAATTGGCCACATTTTTTGAGGTTAAAATCATCTTGTATGCAGATAAGCAGCTGATCATTTCTATAGTGGTAAACAGGGTACCTACTTGCACTGCCTTTAGTATTTGTCTATGGATGAGCAAAAAGTATTTACATTTTAATTTTAAAAAAAATATACAATCCGCTCTTCTGGAAACTGTCCTCCGCCTGGCCCACTTCTTGGTGGCAGCCAGAGCTGGGAATGGCTCCTGAACCATCTCACAGCCAGAAAACTTGACTTCTACTCGACCTCTGGTATAGCACTGATTTTCATTTTGACAAATCTCTCGAGTCATAGCATCCTGTTTTAGGACTCTCAGAACCATAAGGAAAGTTCTTGTGCTGCTCCCAGAATCCAGCATGTAAATAGTACATTCTCTTACAACTTCAAGCTGGACTATGGTGGCAACTCTCTGTATCTTGGCCTCACTAAAATCAGAATGCAAAACCAACTAAGACTTCAAAATGCGGCTGCCTGTCTGGTTGTTAATCTACCACTGTGGAAACTGATATCTGAAAAACCTTCACTGGCTTTCCGTCTAGAAAAGATGTCTGTTTAAAGCTATATACCAGTTCTGTTGGACTCTTAATCACAGTTCTGATTATTTAAAAACTCTGTTCAGACTCTATTCTACATCAAAACTTCTTAGATCTTCTAATACCAGACAGGACTATATCTCCACTAGCAGGTATTCTCCAATTGGGAGCCACCCTTTCTCTTTTCTGGTGACCAGATTTTGGAACTACCTCCCTCTGACCTTTGCACTCTCACAGAAGAACAGTTATTCTGAAAATAGTTAAAAACCTGTCTCTTTCACCTCTAATCCTTCTATTTGGTATTTTCTCTAGGTACAGTGAGGGCGCAACAGCGCCAGGATGCCCTTGCTGGGTGTAAGTGCACTCTATAAGTCCCCTTCATTCAGTCATTCATTCAACAGGACAAACCAAGCTCCCACGCAGTATTACAGACGCTGCAGGCAATGGAATGCCAGGAGGTTTGTCACCTGGCTGCATAGTGCATTCCTGGAGCATATTGGCATTTCCTTAGACCCGCTTAGGGGAAAATGAATAGATGGGGTAGGCCTTTAACAAAAAGGAATGGTAGCGGAGATGACCTATTCACACAAACCATATTAGAATGTCTACTTTAAACATAAATAATGTAAAATCCAGCACATTGCTATTCTAACATGGCTTAAAATTAGACAGATTTACTTTTTTCAAAATGCCCACACTTCAAAAACGTACTTGCAGGGTTTAGATCAGCAGTCTCCAACTTTTCTTAATTTTTTTTTACTTATGTTCAATGAAAATCATTCAGAGCTAATATTATTAGTGTTGGAATAGTGACCACATCAGCTAAGATTACATTAGTAGCCACCATATACAAGATTACTCGCAGTGACCATTTCAGTGCATCAGGCAGGGTTGCCAGCCGTAACGTATCAAATGTTTTATACATTTGGAATGCCTCTCCATGGAAAATCTACAACAGCCATAGCTGCAATGCCCCTGTCATCAAGGTGATAATATGATTTACGCCTCCTCAACGCTGCACAATTTATCATTCAACACGTCAAATAGATTTTAGAAATTCAACCATTTTTCACAAATCATCACGTTACGTGTACTGAAAATAAATTTTCGCATCAAATATACACTTTACAATTTTGGTATACATATATTAATTGAACAAGCAAACCGTTCTAATTTAGTTAGCTGGGCTGCACTCAGGAAAGCTACTTGAGGTAGCTGGAGAGCTACTAGTAGCTCGCAAGGCAATCATCAGAGAAGCCTGGTTTAGACACACAATGTGAGACTGCCCTGAAATATGTGGCTTCTGGGAGGAAGTAAAGGGTAACATAGCCAAGACAACAGTGCGCACAGGTCTTCAATCCATGCATGCTGCTATTTTACCCAAGACCAAAATGGGGTAAGGTGGCATCAAGATATATAGCTCTTACATTGTCATTAACCAAAGGAACCATTACTTTATTGGGAAATCAATCAGATGCCTATTAGTAGCAGATCAACTAATGCCACTGGTTTAAGCAAAACAATTAGTCGCCACTAGTGAGGACCAATTTGTTACATAGTCAGAGAGCTAACGTGCTCTATTGTGTAGAACTAGTGGATGTGCTCCCCACCCCCCAAATGTCACAAAATGTTTCGACATGCAATAATGGAAGTTATGGTCACATTTAATAACTGCATCCAATAGACCCCCTGGCTCCACAACAGGTTTCTTTTTTGGGACGGGCGTGGGGGGCGGTGATAACTGTTTAATATCATTAGTTTTCAAATATCTAACATGTTTCATTATAAGATGCAGATTGAATATTATGTAAGAAACATATTTCCTGGAATGCACCTATATGTACAGGACTAAATACAAACACAAAATGTTTTTTAAAAAATGAATAAAGACTAATGTGGGAAATCAACCAAGGTTGGCAAACTGCTAGCCCCTAGGGGGCCAGGAATTTTACCAAAGGTTCATACCCTACACCCTTCTTGGGCTTCTAAAGGCACATACACCCATGTCGGTTCGTGGCTGAGACCCTAGGCATACTGCTAGTATGCACAAACCAGGGTGATAGACAATTTGTTTGGTCTGCTGATGGGATTGGCCTTCTTAATGTCACCCTTCTCTCACCATCATCCTTTTAGATCCCAAAAGTTTTGGATTTTGGAGACCTTTGCTCTTTCTAGTTTACACAGGGAAGATTCTTACCGACCTTCTAAAATTTCTTCCCAGTCAACTTTCACTTTTATTTTTTAGAAGTAACTAACATTTAATGGTCAGAAAGAGACAATGTGGTGTAAGGAGACTGCTGCAAGCCACTGAAGGCCGCTTTCTGACATGAGATGCACAAGGAGTTAATGGGGAGGGTGCATCGCACGAGCAAAGACGCCACACCTTGGAGCACAGAAAACAGGAGACGAAGAAGACTCCGCTGAGTATTGGTGCAGGAGCACTGCAGAATCCCCTGCAGCCGTAAAAGATGGGTGAGCGGTCGCGGCATGAGGAACCAGTGTGAGGAAGACCGTACGATTGCAGGGGGGCCAGGGTGCAAAGACTTTTGATTCTCGGTCTCTATTGCCTCCTGTCCCCAACCCTGGCGTTTGGCTCCACAGCACTTGTATACATAACTGGAAACCAGGAGGCCAGGAAGGCAGGAAGCCCTTTGTTTAGCTTTTATCTACCTGTGGGACCTAGACTCCACGAAAGTGGCCTGGGTGCCAGTGCTGCAACTGGTCCTCTACATCAGCAGCCAGCTCTTTGAGGGTACAGTTTGTCACCCTGCATCCCCCGTCTCCTGAGCAGCACTGCACTTCTGAGCACAACTGCACAAAGGCCGCCCCTTTACTCACTGAACGGTCTGGTATTTCAGAAGCTGAGACTAATGGTAAGTCCACGGGGTGGAGACTGGTTGTGGATATTGTCAGGGGAAATCGTGATCCCCGGAGTGGGGAAAGGGTGTGTGCTTGCTGAGCTAGGTCAGGCTTGTCTGGTGGCCTGGATGCAGCATGTGGATACACTAGCAGTGGGTAATAAATGTCTGCAGTCAATGGAACTCCGACATTCTAGGAACTTCTGAACATGATACTTTGTCATTCCTGCCCAAACATGCTCTAGGTGTAATCCATTTCAGCAGGAGATTTGAATTTAAACTTGTGTTATTTCTTCAGTGCTCCAAATAACTGAGCTGGGCTGATAAGTCCGTGCATCAAGCATTGTTCATCTATGGACTTATACAGCAGATAACTTCTTATTGAAAAAGAAGCCATGACAGCTAAGAAACTTTGCTCTGGGAGACTGATTTATGTACAGGCATGCAAAAATAAAAAATCTAGTTAGGATTTCCCCATAGGAATAAATCCTTACATGCGAATGTCTTGAAAGAATTTAATGCAATTTCCCCAAAAAATTCTTAAAAGGATGTTGTAAGTAACAGACTGGCTTTAACAGAGCCAGTCCCGAAGGTTGCATTGGAATCTGTATGTAACCAAGGTGCCCCTAAGTCTTTGGTGTCTGATGGCGTTGATAGGCGTATGGATCTCATGCGTCCAAAGACTGTGAAAAAAAAAATCACCTGTCATGGAACATTTCACTCTCCCTGATCTGGACATCGACCCTAGGCAATATTCTTAACCCGGTCTGCCTTCCCGGCCACAAAAAGGCATTTTGGGCACCCCTTTGGGTTCCATCTCGCGTCCCAGGATACAGTTTTTTAGCCGTACTTCCAGCAAGAATTTGTCCACTACTTCCAGGATGTCCGCTACTTCAGGACTGCATTTGAATTCACATTCATCCTGTAACCTCCCTGGGAATTATCTACTGTGTCTTGAGAGAATTTTGTACTCTATATTGTCTCTGTTGGAAAAATCAGTTAATAATTCTGATCATATCTTAGACTTACTCATGACCATATCAAAGTCATTGATTCTGGATAAAAGATCTCTAGTGGGAAAGACTTCTACTCCCAGACCCTTGAGGAGGGAAGGTGGGAGTGGCTCCTCGGCCGCGGCACTTCAATCGAGCATTCATCAAGTTAATCCTAGTGGGGTTGTAGGAGAGAGTCTCTCATTTTATTTAACTAATCAATGCATAAGAGGTTTACAGGCCTTACCTTGCTTACTGAATGTGCTAATTAAATGGAATTATAGATGGAAATTTCGCAACAGATTGTTTTATGTGTTATAAAGAGCTTTATTGTGCATTGTAATGCAATGGTTTTAATTAATCAAGCAATAAGATATACCTTATACCTAGTATGGTTTTTCTTTCCGATTATCGCTTCAGGAAATCGAGAACACAAGCTAGCTCTCCACAATGTATGGAAAGTAGTAATGAATTACAGAGCTCGACGGAGAACAAGCAGATTTTCCCTTCAAAATCTACGGAAGTATCAATTTAACCTTACCCCCACCCCCACCCCCGCTAGCAAGCATAAAACGAATAATCTTTTTCCAATCGTGCAAAGTAAGGAAGTTCCTGCATTGCTAAATCCGGAGGGCAAGAAAAGTAAGTACAGTAAAAAGGGCAAGGAAGGCAATAAGAAAAAGACACAAAGAAGAAACAGTTTAGATTTTGTGGGGGGGAAAAAGTGCAAAAAAACTCTGCATTGATTTAAACTCAGATTTGGGTGTGACAGTGTTGAGAAAATGACTAAAGAGGAAAGGATGGAAACATCCTCCTCACAATTGCCTTCAAGATTACGGTCATACCCACAACGCGAGGTTAATATCGCTTCCCCAATCATGATACACACACACACACACAGTGAGAAACTGGGTGTCTGTTGCAGTGACCCCCTCCTCCCCCCCCCCCACCATTTTTTTGCCTGGTTTCTTGTTTACTTCGACTGGAAGAGCACAGGGTCCCTGCAAACCAGGTCCCGTGTGCGAGAAGCTCTTTCCCTAAACTGTACCTTTTGTTTCCCAATTGGCACAACTTCAGTACCTCTTGTAAGTCCCTAGTAAATGGTGCCCCTGGTACCTAAGGCATTGGCATTAAAGAGGGACCCCAAGGGTCGCAGCACAAATTGTGCTACCCTAGGGTCCCCTCACTAAGACCATGCACACTGTCATTGCAGATTGAGTGCCTTGGTGCAGACAAAACCGAAGAATTGACATGGCACGCATCCCTGTGTACCATGCCCACAGACACTGCATGGGATAAAAGGAAGAAACCCCTATAGCAACCCTTATAGCCCTAAGGCAGAGTGCACTATATCTCCTGTATGGACATATCTGCATGAGCAGAGGTGACCCTGCAATATCCATGTCGGTTCTTAGATATTGTAAGTGAACAGGGAAGCCATAGAGAGTACAAAGGCTGGACACTCGTCATTAAGAGTTCCCCAGCTCCGTGATGGCTGCACTGTTATGGGATGTTTGGTACCAAACATCTCGTCCTAATAAACCTGCACAGATTCCAGTGTCAGATTTATTAATAATAGCACTCAGAGGACCCCTTAGAGGGGTTCCCTGAAACCTACCAACCCTTAGTGGAGTCACTGACTGGTCTAAGCCATCATGTCACCACCAGACAGTTCTGACCTCATAGGATGAGCGCGAGTGCACTCAGAGGTCGAGAACAAAGCCTGTCCTGGGAAGAGGTGTTCACCCCCCAATCAGGAAGAGCCATCTATGGCAGGAAGCTTCAAAGGCCTTGCCGCCTTTGATACGCGACCCCAGATGCTCCTGATAGAAGGAGCAGGCCCCCTTCTTGTGCTCACCCTCTTTTGGCAGAAAGACAGGCTGGAAAACTTCGGAAGAATAGAGGTGTGCACCCTCTGCCAACTCCATCCCTCATGTGCTGGAGGCGAGGTGAACCACATTTTTCAGTGCCCACCATCTTGAGGATGGTGGGACTCCCCTAATCAGGACTAGGGCTATGTCCTCCTCCCACAGTAGGTGGGCAGAATAAAGGGGTGTAGACACCCCAGGTAAGGGGCCCATTGGTCACTACCTGTCACTCTTGTAAATGCCCCTAAATTTAGTATTTAGGTGGTATCCCCAGACCCTCAACAGTAGTATCCATGGACACAAGATGACGACGAACGAAGAACAGCTGTTAGACAGAGAACTGCAGACCTTGTGGTGGACTTTGGGCGCAAACTCCTGCCTGCCACCACAGAACTCAACAATCGCCAACCTTCAGCTCGTCTCGTCACTGTGTGGCCTCCACAAACCCCGGAGAGTCTTTAGCACTTCGCACATCGCCAGAGAAACTCCCTTGAGATAGAGGTACTATCTCCCTGTAGCCGCAGGCCTTCAAAACCGCGTCGTCCGGCTACCCGCTGACTGACGTCTTTGAGTGCCAGCCGAAGGTACACTTGCGCTGGCGGGTCAGCTTGGCCTCTGCACCAAGTCTTGAGGTCACAGAACCACCGGAGCTGAAAGGCACCAATACCCGGAGTAGCGGACCCCTTGCTGAAAAATCCTACAAAACTGAGTTCAGGCAGACTCCAACTCTACAGCAAGCCAGCACCAAACGAGGAACATCAGGACTCCAGAGACCCATCTCAGCAGTGGCCCAGCAGCTCCAGAATCATCACTCCAAGGTGCCAGCTCCTGACCGCAAGGTGCTACTTTGCAGGCTATTGCCCAGCTGCACATCTTAGCTGCACCCAGCCTGCTGGGGCATCTTCGAACCAGCTGTGCTCCCGCGGCCCCAAAGCCCTTGAGACCTCTACTGTCCCTTGCGAGCCCTCGTACTTGCCTGCAAGTCCCCCTTTGCTTTTCAGGTGCCCCCCTGTCTTCGTAACACGCCAACTACAAATCTGGGAAGCTCCAGAAAACTTGGCCTTGGAACTTTGGACCTTGGCCCCCGGACCTTCCGATTCTAAAAGGTGAACCACTAAAGCAACTGTATTGCACCGCTTTTCCAATTGCCTTTTTCCTCCCATAGGAAATATATTATGCGTAATTGCACACAACTGTGATTATTGCATTTATTGTGATTTTCTCATATTGCGAAAAGTATTTGCAAAGTACCCGAAGTTTTTGGTCTAAATATTTATATTAAAAAAGTACTATTTTTCTAATTGGGTCTCGTCTTCATTCATTGAGCGTGTGTATCATTTAATGCCTCTGTGAGCACAACAAATGCTTAGCACTACCCTCCGGTAAGCCTAACTGCTCGCCCACACTGCCCGAAATATACCGAGACAGACAGACAGACACACACAGAGACACACAGAGACACACACAGAGACACACACAGAGACACACAGAGACACACAGAGACACACACAGAGACACACAGACACACACAGAGACACACAGAGACACACAGAGACACACAGAGACACACAGAGACACACAGAGACAGACACACACACACACACACACACACACACACACACACACACACCCTACTTTTTCTCTGAACCCTCAGGCTAAGATGTTTTTTTCCAATGTGGGGGGTAATGTTATTTACAATTGGGTTAAGGTGGGGTCAATGGGGGATAACATTTTGTAATACACTGAATGTGCCTTTAGTGTTTGAAATTTACTGCCATTTTTGATCAAGAAATTTACTTGAATAGAGCATTCCTATTGGGCTGTTTTGCTGACATAGTCAAGCTTCATACTGTTCAAAGTACTAATATTTCATTGCTCCAAATCGTCAATCGAGGGACAAACTGTAGGGCTAGAATAACCTTTAACTCTAAAGTAGTATCCGTAAATAGTGACAAGTTACGCGGTTGTGGCATTGAAGTAATACCCTTACAGGAGGAGGATACTAGAGTTTCCTCATTAAAAATGCTTGGGCGAGGGGAACTACCATCCAGCTTCCCCATCCTTAGTCTGTCAAATGAGAAATTTAATAATCTGCAGGTCTCACTTGGAAAGGGGGGAGCAGGAGGGTTTTCCTGCACTGTGGGAAGGGAGGGAGGGAGAACGCTCCAGACCCAGATGGAGTCTGAGTTGGGTAGCAGGTGTCCTTAATTCTAAGGGTTCCTTTGGGTCAAACTGCAACAGAAGTACCTACTAATTGCCTTAAAGTTGTCTCTTGGAATGCTGCCAAATTATTGACTGATAGCAATAAAATTACATTTCTGAATAGTCTGACGGCCGACGTAATATGCATCCAAGAAACCTGGCTAACTAATGATTTTGCTTTAGAAGGCTACTTCATTATATACTGTCCCGCACAGCCTTGTAGGAAGGGACACGCAAAAGTGGGAGTTGCAATACTGTTTAGTAATAAACTATAGCTGGACATGTAATCAATTTATACATGACTCAAAATAAATTCAGGCTAAAGAAATATTATTTAAGTGCGGATAGGATATTAATGAATACTTTTGGTGGTAAAAGTATATCCCCCAATCCAATTTATGGATAACTGGTAACTGATATATTTTCTCTTTTATCTCTAAAATTACAAAGAGAGAGAGGAGTGTAAATACATAGTACTGGTAGGTGATCTTAATGCTAACATTTCCAACAATGCTTTAAGATTATTTGTAAATGAAGCCAAAGAAGAAGCTCTAAAATTTGCACCTTCAATTCTGCCCCCCTATCGCAGAACAGATAGAAGAGGCCTACTGTTGTTGGAAGTTTTTATGGAATAAAGACTTTTTAATAGTGAATGTAAGAAAATAGAATGATACTCCCGCAAATTTCAGCTGTTCAATCTCGACTAGGTGATTGTCCGGTTTACTACATTTAGTATGATCTTTGGCATGAATGTTCATGATAACCCCTATAGTGATCATAATGCAGTTTCTTGCATGACTGACTTACTACTGAAGGAAGTAGGGCCCTGGAACTTCAAAGATACAAAAGTAAGGTTTGACAGATCAAATGGTATAACTCATTGGAATACCAAGTCAACTGGTAAATTGAAAGAATGTTTGGCAGCATTAATAATGGAGTTACAGTTTTTGTTTCCAGAGCCACTACTCAAGTATGAATATGATATGAAGTTCCTGGTAGCTATACTTAAATAATCCAGTTTCGTTAAGGAGACCAAATTACAACTCTGTTATTCACATAAATAAGGAGATAAACAGACCAGTGAGGGTAGATTTGTTTGCTTCTCTGCACAACAAAGCAAATTAATCAATCTCCTGAAAAGACGGCAGCAGAGATTGAAATTGTCCCTCAAGAAGGAGAAGGACGACTATAACTGGTTTCAATTAAAAGAAGCTGCTTCTCATAAATATGCTAAAAGATTTTGGGAAATTACCTCTAATTGTGGCAGCTGTAGAATAAAATCCCTCCCACTTCCAATAAAGAAAGTTGAATAGACTGTTTACTTAGATGAATTATATTCATGTTATGCTGATGCACAGTGGTCTTCAATTCCTTTGCCTGACCTTCGTTCCACTTCTTCAGTATGTGGTGCTCAGTCTACTTAAGAGATTGAGGCTATAATTAAGGGAATGAGATCTTCCGGGTCAATGGGGCCCAATGAGATTCCCAACACAGTTATTAAGAGGGAGGCTTCTCCATGGGCCTGTTGTGTAGTCCCTATAAACCTATATAGGATGTGCGCATTTAGACAACATACACTATAGGATTGGTGTCATACTGGTTCTAGACACCCCTACCGGGTATGTTAGCCTGGATACCAGCTAGCTCACAGTGCCACTAGAAACCCCTCTTACCAAGGAGAGAAAAGTTTTTGGCAACTATCGAACATGACAACCCTGATCCCTCAAGATTGTGGAAACAGAGTACTACTTTTCGCTCAGTCACTCGCGCTCACTTTGTCTCAGAGAGATACACAGAATAAACAGTGGGGACATTTTTCAATCAGCATTTAGCGAGCGTCATTCTAGTGTAAAATAGGTGTGCTGAAACAACCATTAGACAGTAACCGATATAAATGATTATAAGCACTAAGAGTAAAAGGATGGTAGATTTCTACCATCTAGCTAAAACAATGAATACAGGCAAGTATATAAAATACATGACAGTAGAATGCGTACTCCTACGATGCGTCCCAAACTAGATGTACCCAAGTGTACCTAGCATGTATGTGGGTGTAAAAGCCAAAAATCCCTCTAGGATAAAGTCAACCCCATTACCTTAAGTGAGAGACTGTGGGACCCTGTCTTGGTCTCGAGATGGACACCCCGCAAGGGATGTCAGACCACTGCGAGCTGGAGTGTCTGCGTGCAGGAACCTCAGCGTCTCGCGTCAGTGTGTCGGCATGGAAGTCCTTTTCTCCTCTGACTAACTTCAGCAAGATATGGTATATATATATACCCAAAGTAGTACCCCCTGGGGATATACCTTGCTGTGTCATGTCGGACTAGGATGACGGAAGGAATGACCCTTGTACATAGTTATTATGCAGGAGATGGTAGGCCTGCTGTGATTCCGAGAATCCTCATGCATAATGAATGAGGCTTAAGCTTTTTGGAGAAAACCCCATGTCATCTCTGGACATTACCGTAACTAGGCAAAAGGTCAGTACTAAGAACCGTTATGTGGTGTAATATCAGGGGAATGTAGGTGAAAGGTGTATTCAGTACTTGAGTCGCTATTGGGGTACCTATATGGAACATAGGCCATGTTCCTAGCACCTCATTTTGGATGTTGCTATCAACAAGCAGTAACCCCACCTTCCAGGTCTGGACGTATCCTAAAGCCTCTACACAAACAGGGCTCTAGAAATCTCCCACTGAAATTATCAAATTGCCCTGCTTGATGCGGTAGGGAAAATATTTGCTAAAGCATCTTGGAGCACCTTTCTGAATGGGTTGAACAGGAAAAGATTCTTCCTTTAGAACAAGCGGGCTTTAGGAAGAAACATTGTGCGCTTGTTAATATTTTCATGCTATTACAAAAGTATGCTTCTATTTGTGGGCCTAATGCATATGCTGCAATCATAGACTTCTCCACCGTATTCGATAGGGTGGATCGCCCAACACTATGGAAAAATGGAAGAAATGTGGTATGCTCAAAACTCTTTTACAATTGTATTGCCCTCCATTCTTCCACTTGATGTCAGGTGCTATTGGGTGGGGATTGGTGCCCGTCCTCCATAATTCTTAGTAAAAATGAATTGAAACAGGTTTGCTTGCTGGCTCCTCTCATTTTTTCACTTCATGTTTCAGACCTTCCTGATAGTTTAGCAAACAGATGCCCCTAGTATTGATGGCGTCCTTTTCCATGCTTGATGTATGCGGATTATATCGTTATCCTAGATTTAAGCCCCAAGGGTTTGAACAGGTTGGCCTCTTTACAGCAGTTTGATACTCTCCATTTCTTGAAAATGTTTGTATCAAAAAGTAAGGTACTGATTTTTAAAGGTAGAACAGTCAGGATGGCCTGTAATTATATTTGGCTTTTGGGTTCAGAGAAGCTGGAGGTAGTAAAATCATACCCCTATTTGGGGATATTATGACTGGCATTAGGAGTGAAAAGGATCACACCAACTACTGTCCCTTCAAGGTCTCATTACATGCCAATCGGCCAAGAGCCTTTTATAGCATTATGGGTTGGAGACACTTTCTGCACTTGCTATTTGTATATGAGGCAAAAGTTCCCCTGACCATATTGTATGGCATTGAATCAATCCATTTGTTGAAGTGAGATTTCTTAGAGAAAATGGAAGGACAAATTCTGCGTAAATTGTGCAATTTTAACTTGTCTGTCCCGGTTCCCGATTTAAGATTGTTATTGCCCTCCATTCTTCCACTTGATGTCAGGTGCTATTGGTTGGAAATTGGTGCCCGTCCTCCATAATTCGTAGTAACAAGCATTGGCATAGCCAATAGGTCTCGCCTTTGGGACCTTATAAGTGTTTAGCCATGCAACACTTGATGTTGTTGCACCAAGGATACTGTGCTGGATAACTAAACACTTATAAGGTCCCAAAGGCGAGACCTATTGGCTATGCCAATGCTGGTTTTGAGTTTGTGTTGGGCATTGGTACAATGGATGGTTCTTTTGTAGTTTGCTAAAACCACTGATATAACAAATGCCAATATCTAAGTAGCTGATACAAATGAATGAGGTGCTGTCATAGGCACGTTTTGTCTCCTTGTCCTCTCCTTTAGAGTTTGTGTATACTGGTTTTGGCAACTAAAAATGTGGAAGTATTAATGGAAAGGATTATTGCTGCAGCAAACAGAACTAAGATGTCAAACTGGATCGATCTAGCTCTTGAAGTTTAGTTGTGTAGAATACAAACTGAGCTTTCTAAAGAAAGGTGAATGTAGGGTGCTGGTTATGTATTGTTTGAGCTACCATGTGTTTTGAAGAATTATAGAAAATGCGATCTCGTATTCCTGTGCAGTAAATGTTTATGTAGCTTATTCAGATTTTCAGTGGCCGTCAACAACTGTGCAATACTCTTTTAATCCTACATCACATTGAATGATAGTACACAAAATAAATCATGCTTAGTAACCCAGAGATTCTGATCTAGGTGGGCTTTGCAACTCAACATTTGGCAAACTACAGATATTGCACACCCCAGACACACTCCTAATGGGAAAACGAGCATTGGCAAAGCCAATAGGTCTCATCTATGAGTGAGATATTGTCTTTGGCAATCGAGTGGGGGTGGTGGACACAGCAGAGATGGCAGGATCAATGTATGGCTGGAGCTCGCAAATGAGTGTCTTTGAAAATAGCAGCCCATGTGAACTGGCCGAGGTGTCTCCCAGTTGTGAATAGCATTAAGTATGAGTGTGAAAGCTGCAGATGTAAACTTGCATCACTATTTAAAAATGTGTTTTACTCCGAGCTGGAGTGTATTGTGCTGTTCTCCCAATTCCCCCGTTTGGAATTCCTACTTCACCCCACTTTTACACACACAAGATGAAGTATAGGCAGACTGATATAAACTTGCACATATGAAAAGACGACCTATTTCCATGCACACAATGCCGGGTGAAATACAGGCCTGAAGACACGTGCAGCTAAGAACTAAACACAGATACAGGCACCTTTTCTTTTCAGCTCCAATTCCACCGGTAACCAACGCAAGTGAGTTATCGGAGCCCTGGTAGACGTAATGTTGTCAAAGCAGAGGACAAATCTCTTTTCAAGTTCACACTGGGGTGGAATTCAAATGTGTTTACGTGTTCGGCTAAGCAAACAAAACAGTGTCTTTGAGTATATGTGCTGTATTTAATGGGCAGAAAAGTGCATTTGTTGTTGAGCTGTAATTTTAAACAATAGTGTTCAGTTGCTGATATATTTCCCATGAAGGCTTGAGTGCATAATCCATTCAGAGCTGTGCTGTATTTCATTGGTTCATGTCTGATTTGCTTCAAACTATTTGCATAGTCTCTGCGAAAAGCCAATTTAAAAAGCTAGGCACGCAGGTATATGTAACGTTTTCCAAAAGTGCGCAGTGCTGTGGATTCATTTGTTTAAGCACTCATTTTGGAGAGGGTGAGGGAGACAAAAAAAAAAAAGAGGCGCAAGGAGCAGTTCTATCATTGCGGTCTCAGCCGTCACAGTTAAAACCAGTGCCCCAGTCGGCGCTTCTTGTGAGGGGGAGTGATGGTGTAATGAGGGGGAGTGATGGTGTAATGAGGGGCCTTGCTGCTTCCGGAGCAATGACAGTTCGTCCAGCCGAGGGCTAGCCGAAACCTAAAAAGAGGACTGTCCATCTCGCGCTGCAGACTTGTATGCGAGGAGGGTCCCTAAAGCGAGAGGAAACCAAGCTTAGTGTTTTGAAATGGCACCTTCCGCGGCCAACCAGGCACATGCGACTCAAATACCCTCTGCCTGCATACTTTTATGACATTGTTATGAATCCCCCTCCCCCCAGCGGGACTGAAAAGTGTGTTGGGGGGGGGGGGGCATTGTTTAGTCATTAAACGTGCTCACTGCACCCTTGCAATCTCCCAGTGCAATCTGAAAGATAAATACTAAAACGAACTCGATGCGCATGTCTGAGGTATTAAGTGGTATTTAGGTTCAAGCGGGTGGACTGAAGTAGAGTAACAGACATTGGAAACAAACAGCCTTCATAAGTTGCTCTTGTTTATTAATTTATGCCAGCCGTGCAGCGTTGCATGCTGCTGAGGCAGTTACGGGGCACCACAGAATATGACCTGCAATGTCTGTGTAACTAATGGCCAGCAGGCAGTGAGGAAGCATATTCTAGCTAGTCTGTTTTTTTTTTGCTAACTGGAGCGTCCTTCAAGTGCTCATACTACAGACGAGTGCCACTACATGTTGTGCTTGCCCTTGCACAGGGAGCAGATCTGTCATCGCGGACTCGGCCTTCACAGTTGAAACCAGCTCTGCAATCAGCGGTTCACGCTAAGGGGGCAAGGAAGTGATGGTATGATGTGGAGCCTCGCAGGTCCCGGAGTAGAGACAGTTCCTGAATGTTGATGGGAGGCAGGCAGGCGGCAGACATGGCATCTCGGCCCGTGACTGCTGCCAGAGAGCTCCCGGTTGTTAATGATGCCCTGCTCCTCCTGCAGGGGAGCAGCATGCAGTGCCTTGTGAAGGGTGCTGGAAGAAATCCTCTCCCTTAGAAGTGAAAGAAAGGAAAATGAACACGCTCCCTCTGGAAAACAAGCATCTGACATTTGTTCTCGGTGTTTAAATGCTCAGCAATGAGCCCACAAAGTATATACATGTGTTGAAGAGACAGCCCACATGCTGTCTAGCCAAGACCTAATAATTGACTCAGCGATTACATTGAGATTGCAGATAGCAGATGTTTGGAATTTGTACTCGGTAATAAGAATCCGGTACAAATGCAATATTGCTTTAAGCTTCCATGGCGTAGATACTATTCTGTCTCAAGCTGATAACCATCACATTGAACAGGGGGAAAAACGAGGCTCAACCTAAACAAGCCCGGGAGTGGTGCGTGCATGCGCAGTCGGCTCTTTTTGGAAGCACATACTCGTGCTTGTGGCGAGCCCCTGCTCGCTCCCGCAAGGTGGATGCTGCCACAAGCACGAGTATGTGCTTCCAAAAAGAGCAGAGCGACGGCTAAAGGTCCGTAGGCGAGACCTAAAAATGAATAGAAACCGGTTTGCTTGCCGGCTGCTCTCATTTTTTCACTTCATGTTTCAGACCTTCCTGATAGTTTAGCAAACAGATGCCCCTAGTATTGATGGCGTCCTTTTCCATGCTTGATGTATGCGGATTATATCGTTATCCTAGATTTAAGCCCCAAGGGTTTGAACAGGTTGGCCTCTTTACAGCAGTTTGATACTCTCCATTTCTTGAAAATGTTTGTATCAAAAAGTAAGGTACTGATTTTTAAAGGTAGAACAGTCAGGATGGCCTGTAATTATATTTGGCTTTTGGGTTCAGAGAAGCTGGAGGTAGTAAAATCATACCCCTATTTGGGGATATTATGACGGACATTATGAGTGAAAAGGATCACACCAACTACTGTCCCTTCAAGGTCTCATCACATGCCAATCGGCCAAGAGCCTTTTATAGCATTATGGGTTGGAGACACTTTCTGCACTTGCTATTTGTATATGAGGCAAAAGTTCCCCTGACCATATTGTATGTCATTGAATCAATCCATTTGTTGAAGTGAGATTTCTTAGAGAAAATGGAAGGACAAATTCTGCGTAAATTGTGTAATTTTAACTGGTCTGTCCCGGTTCCCGATTTAAGACTGGAATTTGGCTTAAAAGGTTGTCATGTACAAGGATTGGCTAGTGTAGTTCAGTAGGATTTTCAGCTTATGAAGAGCAAAGAGGACTCACTGAGGGGCTTTCTGAGCTCAGAAATGGTTAGCTCAGAACTAGGAAAATGTATATTCTCTGGGATCTTGATTATGCTTTAACCAATTTGACATAAAGCATGCTTCACTGACCTCTTTCTCATACTCCACTCAAAAGCTTTCTAAAACATTAGTCCAGTCTTATTAGTCAACAGTTGTATGTAAAATATTGCGAATTAAACAAAAAGTGTTATTTGGTGACTTCCTCCAACCAGTTACAGGAAGCCCAGCAGCATTTGTCTTAGAATCTACAGCATGGTCTTCAACGTTTTTGGACATTATCACAAATACATTTTCTTCCTTTAAATGTGTTAACAGTGAATTGGTCTAACTCCAGAGACAAAGAGAAAGCATGTAATTTGTGTAATATGGGTGCTCGGGATTTTATTAATATATTATTTGTCTGCCCCGCACTGATCCTTCGAAGTCATTACATCTTAAGACTACTGTTTTTAAAGAACAATATGAAGAAAGCAGCGGTAGTAGTGGCACTGCAATTTCTCTTTTACTAAAAATTTGTATAACATGCTTACATTTTTTTATATGCTTTTTAAATATATATTAAAGTGATTAATGTAATTTTGTATATCATCTTGTTTTATGTGGACCTCTTTAGACTTCCAGATCATTAACACAAATTTAATTGAATTGCGTAGGGAGACTTACCGTGCCTGCACTGTTTCAGCTAGGACAGCAGCATGGCACAGATTTGATAGTTCTGATTTTATTCAGTCTTCGCTAAGGTCTTCTCAGACTTGAGAGCCTTGTGAAAAACACCTTTTATATATAAATTTCTGCAAGTTATCTTTCCTTCAGTTATTTTAGGATGGAAAGGGACCAGGCAGAGAAGATCTGAGCTACTCAGTGAGCCTTTGTCACTGATCAGAGAAGACAACCGCCCAATGGCTGGACTGTAAGTGGTTAATAGGCAGGGATATATTGGAGACTTCCCTTGGCGGTGGCACTTTATAACCTACAGGTGGGGAAATGTTTATACGCAATTAATTATGTAAATAACAAATAAACATACATAGGATAACAAATGGCCTTGACAGGGCTAATGGACATTTTCACAATCAGCATTGTTTGTTAAAAGAAACGCACCTTTATTTGTAGAACTGATATTTCTGGGGTTCTTAAATTCACTGGGGACACTGTGCACCTTTTAATTTGTGATGTAATGATCAAAATGTTGCTTGCAGGAAGTTGATGGGAGATGATCTGATCAATTAGAATGGTCTTGTAAGCTCCTTTTTTACTCTGTACTGTTCAAAATTTTGTATTAAGTGACCACATGACAGATTTTAGTTTGGGACTGGAGCATGCATTCCCATAATTTTCAATGTGAAACCCAGTATGCGGCAAAACGGAGTCAACAAGCTAAATCCAGTTGCGAGAATTCAGAACAACTCACCGTGCAAAAGGACTTCAAACATTCGCTGAATTAAAGTACCGCCAAAATGCCTCACCACAAACAATCCATCTTTTAAAAGATTACTCTGCTCACCCATCACCATAACGCATCCTCTACCCTGGACAGACTTATTATATTTTAGACCTTTACCTCCATCAACTTGCTCAGTTGACATCAAAGAGACCATTCCAGAACAAGGACGGAGCCAAGTGGTTTGCAAACAAATGCACGGACACGAAATTCAAGAGCTAACCCGAGCCCTCAGTTACAGAGTCAGCGTGGCACACAAAATCAAGATCAGATTATCGTATCATGGTCACTGCTAGCAACAAATCTCACTCTCCAAAGGGCATTATTTTTGTCCCAAAACCTAGAAGGAAAATATCTTGATACAGAATGAGATAACCAAGTATCAGCCTGCATATCTTCCTTAGCCACTAACGTATGGCTAGGTTTCTATGTACGTTTGTCTCATTCCAGAATGTGATATATTTAGGTATAATATATAAGCTCCCTGGAATCACAATCTTGCTTCCTTATCCTGCTGCTGAAGAGCTCATGCCAAAACCTGCTCCTGGTGCCTCACCTCTAGTGAGAGGCTGATGAGAGAAAACACCAGTTCTCCGTCCACCATTCGGTCTTGCGCCAACACTCACGACAGCCTGACAAAAGTACTGAAAGAGCATATGAGAAATATACTGTATTTTTTATATTATAATCAATAAAATAATGTGTTCTCCAAAAACAGAATGAGCCATAATTTAAAAACACTATTGCTATGCATGGTTTCACTAGTCAATTCTTGATCATGTTTCTAAGACATTAAATTAGCCATGTAAACAAAATCACATCTGTTCAATGGCTCAGAAAAATATTATTCATCCATAACGAAATAAGGCAGTAAAGACAAAGATGTTGGAAGCTAGAATGCATTTAGAAAAAAAATCCACAGTGCCAGAAGAGATCTCTGCTAGTGGGAAGGACATCTGGCATCATACTGTTTACAGGGATTATCACCCACCCTTACGATCCCTACACAATAGTCAAATTGTAGAGGGATAATTCATTCGTCATTATTATTGAACTTAAAAGAAATACACAATAAAGCGCCCTTACCTTAACGTAGGAGTCACAGGTTCGGTATTCCTTCCCCATTAGTCCTTTAGCTTCCATAACTAAAAATAAAAACCACTGTTACAATAGCTGAAATGAGATAAGAAAAATAGCCAGCGAAAAAACAAAAAATCTACACGCTAACAGAAAATCCTTACATTTTGGCAAAGATGTGAAATGCTTTCCGAAGGAAAAATGCACGATTTCTCTACATGTAACTGAATACCCACAACTATTGTCTACAGAGGAATAGCCAACAAGGATCCATTATATGGCCAGGTTCGAGCCAGAATGTTTGCTTTGTCGCATAAAACACATTTGCATACAATGTATTTAAATGGAACTCATTTACATAGTTAGGGTTTGCTTCAGAGGTTGTTTTACTTTTGATGATGCTGCAATACTATCAAAATCAGTGAGAAACCCAGGTAGAAGATAAACATGTTGAGTAGAAAAAAAAGATGAAAAAATACCAATAGCAATTTGAATACAAAATATATGTCAAGAAATATGAATGCCTTGAGGGTTGCCATCTGGCAAAGGGTGTTGGTGATGGAAGTAGGAAAAACAGATCTGGCGTATTTCTACCACAAAAGATACCTAGACGTCAGTGCAGATTTTAATAGCTACTGGGCATGACAGAAGACAATGCAAAGACATGAGAGAGAGAGACAAGTGAGGACTTGTCCAGAAGGTCTTATCGAAGCAATGGGGTTGAGAAAAGCCTTGAGGGAGGAACTATCGTTTAAAAGAGCATTCCTTTTTAGTGGCCCAAATCTCATTCTCATGGTTTGATTATTTCAGTATAACTAAAATGCATTACCTTAGGGATCAGGTCCAATTTCTCTCAAGTGGGATTTCAGACAAGCAATAATTATATCAATTTGTGTTAAGGTGAACAAAGGCAACACTGAGGGCTTTTGGCTCAACAACACAATCTATTTTGCGGTCCTGGCTGTAGTTAAACATATGCAAAAGGAAACTTTTTACTTGAACTGGGATTCGGTGGATTCCAGGGTGAAATATTTGGAAGCGTTTAACAAGTATTGAACGGTCATATGTTTCCATTATTTTTTTCTGAAAGTGAGGGGGAGATTGCAGGAGCTTAATGGCAAATGAAGTAAGAGATAATGCAACTTGAGACCAACAAGTAGGAAACCGAGACCGAGCCAAGGAGGATTACTAGATCATGGCCAAAGACGGTGCCAATGTAATACCTTGCAATATAGAGAAAACTATATAAATTCAGGGATATGGCTGGGAAAGAGACCATAACTAAGCAAGCAGGATGAACAAGTGAGATTTATTTTGACAGAGAAAGGAGTAAGGGGTCATATATTGGGAATATAACTCAAATATCTGCAGATTACTAGACAAGACTAGGTAGCCAACAAGCAGGTAATGACAAGGAATTAATAGACTACCTAACCAGGGTCAGACCTCAATATCACATTGGAAGAGGATATCACAGAAGAAAACAATAAAAATGCACTTGCAAAAATGAAAACTAGAAACATTCCTGGGGTAATTTCTGGTGCAATTCTTAAGGTTATCAAGGGATGACCCAGACAAATAAATGTTAGTTATGTTTACAGAAACAAGAGACATTGTTAGATTACCACTAGATTTAAAAGAAGCAATGACAGTTATTTCCAAAGGATGGGAAATTTGCCTAATACTATTTAACATTTCTCCTGAACATGGGGACTAAAAAATGTGGA
Source organism: Calotriton arnoldi (assembly GCA_963921515.1). Classification (NCBI taxonomy): domain Eukaryota; kingdom Metazoa; phylum Chordata; class Amphibia; order Caudata; family Salamandridae; genus Calotriton; species Calotriton arnoldi. The sequence goes on along the minus strand of CAWUFW010006840.1, from coordinate 447,222 downwards.
CATATTAGCAACTAGAAAGGAACATAGATAAGGAGCTTTGAAGAGGACAGTGTTGGTTCTTTTGATGCAGCGCATTGTCTCACTACATGCTCATACTATATTGATCTGCAGTGAAGATAGAGGTTAAAAACTGAAAAAATGGGGGGGGGAAAGAGTGAGGACACCGAAACCTAACACTACACCCATAGTTCCAACCATTCTCACTCACTGTACATTTACAGACTGAACAGAAAAAGAAGCAAATTACTTTGGCGAGACGAGAGCCCAAGAACAATGATCCACACATTAAGTAGGCATGTTTATGACAGGACATTGGTTTTGAAAAAATATCAAAAACTACTACTGGGGTACACAACCAATTGTCTTGTCAGCCAATACCCATCTCTTCGAGTAGAAAGGGAATTAGGGGGGGTAAAAGACATGTTTATATACGCTTATATAGAGGAAATGCAGACAGGACTATGCAAGCCCGTTTGCTTACAAAAAGGCCATATTGACTCTAGAGTCAAAGGATAAATTAACAACATAGAAACTACTTTAGCACATGGACAGATTGCCAACTACAGGAAGGCAACAAGTAGCATATTGTTGGACTATTCTAAATCAAGGGCATACCCTCTCACATCTTACTGGCTCTTTTTAAATGCTGTTGGGCTTTAGGGGCGTCCATGTTGCACAAAGAGTAATACTACAGATACCGTAAACAATTACATGCTCTGAAGAACTACCCACAGAAAAAAATACTATCCCGGAACACTTGCTCTAGAAGTACAAGTGCTCATTGATTATTCATCTAATCCATCTGCCACCCTACCTCCGTGCAATAAGCCAGTGTTGGCCAAATATTACAAAGAACCGAACACAGACAATACCAGCAATGAAGAGACACAGGACTTGCAAATCTACTAAAAAGAAACAGCCGTCAAGACAAAAAAGTTTCAGGCGCTGCGACCAGAGACACTACCACCCTGCAAGACCGTTTGGTCCTGCCATAAATCCTCAATCAATCAAACAGGAACACATTAAAACATAATTCTCCACACACCCCTCAAGAGTTTATGCAAAACAAGTAGAGGTCTTCATGGCATCTGGTCACTAAGAATATCCCACCTTACTTTTGTGATTTTGAAGGCAGCCAACATTAAGGGAAAGGTCTTGCCTCGTGAGTCAGTAAAGGTGCTAAACGTGTCAAGAACTAAGCAAAGAACATCTACCAATCCATTGCAATGTCACTCAGATGGGTTAATTTCAATGTAGTTACAGTAAACTATGGCTTTTCTCTCTAGCAAGACCTTAATTCTCAATCTGTCCTGCTCTCGAATCCTGCCCAGAAAGAGGCTAAGTGTATGCGCAATCTCAGAAAGGATGTGGCTGGTGAAATCTTCTAATGCGGAGCTTGACCCTGTGCGCTGATGTGGGAGGCACCGTACGAAGTATTTGCTTAAGTATATCATCAAACTGTGTTTATGAATACATTTTTTTCCTCTCATCTGGGACTCAAGGTTGCAGCAATTTAAGCTATTAGACCAAGTAAAAGTGATCAATAAAAGATAGAGTAAAATAACGAGTAATGTTTATGTCAATAATACGGAGGGAACTAATTAGTGAAATCTGCTTCTGTGATTTAATGTAGAGTAACGTAATCACATGTCTATTCACTATAATTTCGATAAAAATCAATACAAACAAACATTATCCAATACAGGCAAAATATAAAGTTTTCAGATCGACCTTCTGTAATTTAATGAAGATCACAGTATTCCGAATACTCTAGTATAATCTAAAAAGATTAAATAAATTAGAATAATATTCTTCCTTAATCTATCACACAGGCAGAGCACAATTAGAGCAAATGTCCAATGCAGAGTAATGAAATCAAAAGCAATCTCCTATAATCCAGAAAAGGTTAAATCAAATAGAATAATCTTGAATTGTTTAATATATGGTGAAATAATCTGTGCAATTTTCTTCAGTGATCTAATAAAAGGTATAAAATTTGGAGCAATCCTCTGCAAACAAAGGGAAATGTAATGAAAGTAATCTCACTCTGTAATCAATGCAAGATAAGGTAATCCCCGCAATTTCCTTATTGCTGGGATTCCTTTAAGGCAATCAGCAGGGTAAAGTAACCAGAGTCAACACTTGTAATGCTACATATGGTAGAAAATTAGCGTAATCTTCTATAACTTAATACAGGCCAAAGACACTGTAGACGCCTCAACTTTGCAATATTTATTTCGAAGATTGTGAAACTAGAAACGTAGATTATGGTACAAGAACATGAAATCCACTGAAATGGTGGTTTAGGGACGTTTTTACAGCCGCTGCATCGGTTTGTTAAAGAAGTGTGTGCTTGTGAGGGAAGCCAACACTACTGATGTGTGTGCACACTTAACACAGCTGAACTGATCAATGTTGCTCACCTTTGCTATGTGGAAGGAAAGCTTAGACTGCTATGTGTACACATCCTGAGGGTGCACGGAAGCTTGTAATGCTACTACCCTTACTGTACCTATTCAGCGAGTTCTATAACTAAACTTCCAATGTTGCTGCTGTTTATTATGGAAAGTTATGATAAAGGTAAGGAAGGACATGTTTATTGTGAAAAGCTCATCTTGAAGACAATAGGCATGTATGAGTGGATTCCTATCACTGAAATCAAATCGGCAAGGAGGCTTCTCATAGATATTGCTGCATGGAAGTTCACAGATTACCATAGCAGGCATGGATTTTGACGTTACTTATCTCAGACTACCCATGGGAATAGAAGACTTGCACTGTACTAATACTCGTTAGAGCCTTTTTGGAGAGATACTACTTTGTTTTTCCAACTATAATTCTGTATACATTTGTAATTTTATGAATGTATGCCTGATGATTGCCTTGCGGGAAAGCTTACACTCAAAACAGTAGGTCTGAGCTTGTAATAGGGACACGTCAATGTGAAAAACATTTGTTAAATCCAATAGGAATTTAATGGAGGATTGCTAAACAGGTATTTTGTTACATGAAATCTCAGATTACCATAGTAGGCAAGGGTTTTGGTGTTGGTCACCTCCCTGACATACCTGGGGGTAGAAGCTTTTCACAGTGATAATTTTTGGCAGGCACTTTTTAGAGGGCTTGGGCATTGTTTAATCAACTGTAATTTTGAGCATTTTTGGAATTGAATAGCTAAGAATAATGGCTGTCAGCCTATGCGCACTTCAATAAGTCTGTGTTATTTATGGTATCAAGCCAATGCTAAAGGCCAAAGGCCTTATTGGTTAATTGGAAGCAGTTATACCAGATTCCAAAGGTTTCCTCTGCTATTACATAACAGTAACCAAGTGTAAACAAAGGTTGCCTGTACCTTTATAAAGGCTAGATGTTTCCAGTCCCATAATGCAATGTACTGGCAGTTGCCTCTTAGAAACCAAAAATCTAACATTTTCCCACCCAAAAAACGAAATTAACAAATGATCACTCATTCAAAATTCACAATAGCATATCTAATCCAACACAACCAAATACCACGGAATTTTGAAAACAAATATAATACAGCTTTAATAATTCTCCTTTAAACCTCATACACTTAAAATTTCATATGCACAACAAATAAATCAACATAAAAATATATTTTTATACATTTCTTCAAAATTCCGTGATATTTGGTTGTGTTGGATTAGATATGGTATTGCGAGTGTTGAATGAGTGATCGTTTGTTCTTTTCGTTTTTTCTTGTGAGGAAGCTTTTGATTTTTGCTTTGTAGAACTCGGTCCCCTTGGCTTGAGGGGTATCTCTAATTACTTTTGATCTAGTTGCCTTTGAGCCAGTTCCTTTTGCATATATGAAGAGTTAAGCTTAAGATACCAAAGTTGACAGCATTCATACACATGGCTGAGAAAATGCTGGGAAGGTCATTTATGACTTCAATGAAGATCACTACGATGCAGAACCAGAAATACAAGTGAGCAACCAAACTTCTGCATCACAGTCTCTTTATTTACAATCGAAAGTTCGACTAGAGTAGATCCATCAATGGCTTTGTAGATCTGGCCCTAAATGTTTTTAAGGGCTCGAAGAGGGTTATAATACGGTTCCAATTTCCTGAGATTACATTTATCTTTCTACTTTCATTGTAGCTTTACACTGAGCGTGTTAACCTATAACTGGTGAAGAGTACATAGGATGAAAGCAATACAAGACAAGGATTTGCAAAGCCAATAGATTTGCCACTGGTTGTTAATCTTTTTGGCTCTAAAAATGCTTATGTTTATCATGTTTTTTGTAAAACTTTACTGTTGTAGGAACTGCTAGGCGCCTACCAATATATAAAAAATGTGGATAAAAGCATTTTTTGTTTAAAAAAGGAAACATTGCCATAGTAATTCAAGGCACTAAAGGCGACTACTTTGTGTGCCTGCAAAAGTGCTCCTTGTGAAACAGCAGTATGTCGTCACTCACAGTGAAGGTAGTCAATTGCTAAAGTGACCAGACTCATTTCCACATGCAGCAGGAGGACGGAAGAAAATGTGAATGACACAACAAATGACCAATGTGATAAGAGGTCTGGCTGAAAGCCCCATATACACAAGTAAAATATGCATATAATTTTGGGTAAAATCAAAAGGCCTTGGTTAACGCTAGACCTAAAAATGGCACGGAAGGCAGTTAATAAGAAGTACATCTGAGGAAGTAGGGGGACAGGTGAGTCGTTTCGGTGGGACTATGTAAAGATTTGGCGATAAATTTTACAGATAACTATGATACATACACACTTTTCCGAATGGCTGTTTTAAAAAAAAAAAATGCTAATTCTATGCAGAAAAAACCCAATTCATGATCATTAAAAACTCTACTTACTGTGGAGTGTAATAACCTGAGCCCGGGCATGTACCGATAACTTAAGCTGACCTGAAACAAGAAAAGACATCAACATTAATGTCAAAATATTTGCTCACAGTGGTATACGTTATAGAAATAATGTTTGCTTAATAAGAACAAAACGCCTTTATGAACGACAATGTGTGCGTACTCCATGTCAACGCATATTTTAAAACTACAACAAAGCAAATAAATTGTGAAACACAGTCGGTGTCATTCTGAGGGCCGTGGCAGAACCTGAGAGTAAAGGCGTCCAAGGGAATGGACATTTTTATAAACATACAGTATTTTACATCAATTAAAAACCAGGACTTATCTGAGGTTAAAATTACACGTCCATAAACATGAGAAAATTCCCACGGTAAGGTAATCAACCCAGAATCAGATAAATAACCGATATTTCCAAAATATGGACACAGATGGTACGAAGTCATTGCTCACAGTATCCCAAGCCATCCGAAATCTCGTTGTGAACGTCTGTACATTCAAAACCATTTTCCACAATTGTGAGTTTTTAATTCTACATACAGCACTGTAATCCAATTGGGGTTCCACCTAAAAATTGTGCACATGCATAAGTAGTAACTTATGTGCCTAGGTGTTAAACAATTTACAGATTTCAACCCTTGGACAATATTTATCTTAAACTAATTCTAGGTCAGGGCCGGCGGTAAGATTTATACTCTATTTCTCCACTTTATTTTTTCTTCAGCAGCCTTCAATATTTAACAAAACCTACCTTTCCCGTGAACCACCAGAAAAAAGCTTCAACCAATCAGAACGCAAAATGTACCACATAGGTAGACGTCTTCCTCCCTCTGAGCCCCCTCTTTCTTTGCCTACGTGCACTGTGGACCCTAAAATGTAGCTAGCTTCGCTCAAGCGCCACCTGCGATAAGCCTGCCAGAAGCTGCAGGTTTTGAGGCAGTTTTGGTGTAGCCCATTATGTTGCAAGATGCAGAAGGCACCTACAAATCTGTTTCCATCCTCCCCTTAGATGATGACCTCTGCGAGGAGGTTGATGCCTCTATCCACCAAGCGGTGGAGTCTGCCATTGAGTCTCTTGAGAGTAAGCTAATGCACTTGGCATACGTTCTATCAGAGGCCCTGAATTTGAGCTTAGAGCAACCCTTCCTCCGGGGCCCCCTACAGCTGGTTGGGAGGTAAGGTAATCCACCGGCACAACGGCCTGCTAAATGGAAAAACGAGTCGGGCGTCGATATGGACACCTTTGACAGGCTAAATAAAGCCTTCCTCTCACTCTCCTGCCCCACACTGTTGTGATGGACTCCAAATGGACAATGAAACCCCCAGGTAGGGGCTATAGTCTCTGCCTATTTCCAACTCCGGAAAATTAGAAACATTTATAAATTTCTTCCTTTTGAAGCTTTAAAACAAGTCCTCATTGCATTGGTCATCTCTAGAGTTGACTATGCTAATTCACTCTACTTGGGCCTTGCTAAGGGCCTAGTTGGCAGGCTTCAAGTAATTCAAAATCAGGCTGCAAGGCTCTTGTATCAATTACCCCGTCGGTGTCACATTACGCCCCTGCTGCAGAAGTAGCATTGGCTACCAATTGAGCAACGCTCAGTCTTCAAGGCCTGCTGCATTGTTTTAAAATCCTTACAGGGTTGCAGCCTAGCCTTTATTTCAGCCTGCAACCACAAATATGCACCTGGTCGGAATCGAAGATCTTCCCATTTGAATGTTCTGTCTATTCCTTCCTTTAAGAAGAAGATATTGGTTAGCTCCAGTTTCTCAGCACTTGCTCCTCGTATCTGGAATGCTCTACCTTACGATATTGGGTCTGCTTCTTGTTTTTCCAAATTTAGGAAACTCGAGGACTCCGCTCTTCAGGGTGACTTATGAATGATCTGTCAGAGAGAAGAACTGGGATATTGCTTCTGTAGCTCTAGCGCCAAGAGACTTTATGGTGGATGTGCGCTCTATAAGTACTCAGTAACATAACATAACACTCTGGGAACTGGGAGGGAACATGCAGAGTCAACAGGTGTTCATCCTGAGGGCATAGCCACCCTGTCATACATCCCGGACCAGTATGGTAACAATTCACATGTGGATTTGGAGCTAGTACTTCTACCTTCGACATGTTAGATCCGGAGGACCTCCTACACCCACGCTCCTCTCAATAGTCGCCGGCAGAGAAGGGTGCTACCTATGTGGCCAACCACCTCCTTAACATCCTGGAGAATGCGGTGAGAGCCCACCTCCGAGCAGTATACCCACGCCCATCCTTGAAGGGCCAAGTCACCATGACCCCCTGAAATGGACGCTAGAATTACCACAATCCTGGGCAAGTACATTAGAGACCCAAAGAAGGGCACTGACCACTCCCGACAGTCGTGTCAGAACAGGGCCCCTCACAAAAATTCTGGACATGGTGGAGGAGGCCAAACAGGCTCCATCATTCCACCGGATGTCCTGTTGTGATGGTGCCAGAGGGTTATCATTTTCTTTAGGCACACAAACACCTTCCCTTCCCATCTACTGAACAGCGTTGTTCCCTCCAGATAAAGGTGTACCCCAAATTGGGAAAGTCTGCAGTTTCTGAAGCGGGTGCAGTAGCGCACGGGTACTTGTTTGGCAATCGGTTCAATAAAGAACATGGCAAATTTGTTTCCACGTTCACATATTTAGATAAGGCACAGGTCTTAATGAAGAGAATTTTCAACTGCAAGGTTTTCGCAGTAGAAGGATCAAACCAGGTTCTGAGGTTTTTTCCCCAACAGGTGCATCCAGAAGTCTTGCAGAACCAGATGCAACCCACAGGGGAAGTGCCATTGAATTAATTCAGGTGAGAGTTCTCACTTTTTCAACACTGGAGGGCTTTAACTTCAGACGCCTGTGTCCTGTCCTGCAAACAGTCCAGGGGTTTCACATAGAGTTCTATGGCACCCCATTCCAACCTCACTGACTGCAGCCCCTCTCCTTCTCGGAAAGAGTCACTATCTTTATAGATCAGGAGTGTGAGAAATTGGGTTACTGGTTGAGGGCGGTGAAGCCCTCCCTAAGCAACAACCACAATCATTGTCTGGGTGAGGCATAGGCAAACCCCAAGTAACCTGTACTCAGCCCTCTAGCAGCTTGGCACAGAGCAATCAGGCTAAACTTAGAGACAATGTGTAAAGTACTTATGCAGAATTTCAAACAGTAATAAAGGGAAAACACAATGCAAGAAAAATCTCACACTAATTTGGAGACTTAGAGTGAATTTTAATAAATAAATCAAGATCAAAACGACGAAAGTCCAATCAGCAGAACTGGACATATGCAATTTTAAAGATTTCAATGATAATAGTGCCAAAAAGCACAAAGCGCCAGCTGAGTATATCTGGTTGTGCTAGACCAGAACAAAGCCACAAGTTCAATGCATTTGCGATGCAGCGCGGGCCAGCCGAACAAGAGTACTTTAAAACCTGGTGGCAAAGAGTTGCAGAGTCCCGCATCAAGGATGCGCCATGCAGCCGAGGTGATACAAGGTCCTGGCCAGAGATGTGCCACGCAGCGTCTGTTCCAAGGAGCTGCAGGCAGGGCAGTCTTAACAGCATTATAGGCCCCCAGGCAAAGCAGTGCACTGGGCCCTGCCTACAGAGCCACTCACAAGAATAACTATGTTAAACTGAAAATTAGTGTTAAATTTTAGTCTACATTGAGACCCTATGCTCGTGGGTCCCCCTGGCAACTTCCCAGCGTGCCCAGGCGTTAAGACAGCAATGGCTGCGAGGCTGTGATGCGAGGTCCTTCATCGCCGAGGAGGTCGTCTACAAAGGTCGTCTACATAGTCCTGCGCTGAGGACACGTCGCGCACCGGCAGGTTCCGAAGCAGCTGCAGGACTTGCAATGCAGAGTCCTGCGTCATCGTCGAGGCTGCAGTCAATGAGAGGCTTGCGATGTAAGGGTTTGCGTCGGGGATGGGTCACCCAGCGGCAGTTCTGATGGGGCTGCAATGCAAAGTCCTTGCGTTGGTAAAGTCCATGCAGCAGAGGCAATGCGTTGTTCTAATTTGTCGATTCTGCTGGATCCACGGATGGGCTCAGGGCCACTTCCATGGGTCTAGGCCTGGGATGGCACCACTTGGCAGGGCAGGACTCACGGATGGCAGAGTCCAGGTGCTGGGTTCAAGGTTGTTGGATCCTTCTGTCCCTGATGCTCTAGGTACGAGGCCAGCCAAGTAGCCCTCGGAGTCACTCTGGGGTCCTGGATTCACCAGATGTAGGTCCAGTCCTTATCACACTGGCAGTAGGTCAGCACAGCAGGGCAGCAGCCCTTCAGAGAAGCAGTCCAGCATAGTGGCAGGCCTTTTGGCAGCACAGCAGTCCTTCTTACTGGCAGAGTCTATAGGTCCAGAAGTATACTGAAAAGTTGGGGTCTGACTTCCAATATCTATACCTGGTGCCCACTTTGAAGTGGAGGAAGCTTCTAGTGGTATCCAACGCCCCCCACCCTAGAGGTGTTCGACATCCCCATCCTCCCTACCCTGGCCCCACATTGAACAGAGTCACACTAGACTAGTGACAATCTCTTTGTAAGAGTGCTCAGGCAGTGCCTTTGTGATGTGCAAGTGTCGTAGGTGACAGCTCCGCTCCCTCGTTAACTTAAGAGTGGCGCACCCTGCCAACACCTATCTTCCCTTTGTCTCACAGAGGAATACACAAAGACCAACTGCCAGCTATACCAAGTCATGTGACCCAGGATCAGGCTGCGAGCACCAAATGGTTAGGACAAAAAAATGCCAACTTTCTAAAAGTGGCATTTTCAGAATTGTGATAAACAAAATTCAACTTCACCATTAAAAAGGGCTTTTAATTACAATTCTTTAGACCCCCAAACTCGACTTGTCTACCTGCTCCGAATCGGAATTTACAGCTTATTAAATGCAATAAGTTACTCCAATGTTATCGTATGGGAGAGGCAGGCCTTGCAGTAGTTAAAAACGAATTTAAGAGTTTTTCATTACCAGGACATGTAAAACTTAAAAGTACATGTCCTACATTTTAAATACATAGTGCCCTGCCCTCTGGGCTGTCCAGGGCCTACCTTACGGGTGACATATGTATTAAAAAGGAGGGGGCGTGGCTTGACGCCGATGTAGGAGGAAGCGGGTCTCGGAGCTCTGGCCCGGGCTTCCACGTTTACCATAATCCTGAACCCCCGGCACCCCCAACGGTGGCGAAATTAGCGGCTGATCCCCTCGGGCACCTGTGGATGATAAGCAGGTGAGGTGACCCGCGTTGAACCGCCAAGATACGTCGGACACTTGAAACGCGGAGGTCCCGAGAAGCTGCGATCAAGATGGCGCCCGCGAATTGAGGACGGGCTGCGGAGCCTGTGAACTGGTGGCAGAGTGCGACGGGAAGCGGATAGCGAGGAGCGCTGCTGCTGCCGGAACTTCCAGAGAGCTATTGAGGGACTATTCCACCACCGGCAGAATAGGGAGGTGAGCCGGGCCCCTCGAGCGAGGGGAGCGGACCGTTCGGCCCGGGAACGTACGAGTAGGGCGTGGCCATCGGCAGGCTCCGCGCTGGAGTGCGCTCCCCGGGAAAAAAGGGGGGGGGGGGAAGATTTCCTACCCAGCAGCTTCCTTGGAGTGTGCAGTGTGTGCCCTTGGCCTTCAGAACACAGAGGTCCATAGCTAAGGGCGTAGGAGTGCCTGCTGGGGCCCGACGCGGGAACCCTGAAGGGAAGGGGCACCGTGTGGACGGAAGGACTCTGGACCCCCTTATGTGGTGGGTTGCACCAGATCTGGTGGCAGAGGGACCCCCTGTGCAGCAGTCTAGGCGGAGTGTGTGCAGCAGCCTCACGGGACACGAAGGCCCCCAGACCATTGGGGCCAGACTTAACTGAGTGGAAAGGTTGGCTGGGACCCGATGGTGGAACCCTGAGTGGCGACTGGACCGCGCAGGTGAGGTGAGCCACAGCCCTTGCGAATAAAGGACCGGAGTGGAGGCTGACATCAGTGGAGCTCTGGGTGGGGTCTGAGAGGCCTGGGGCCCCCCCGAGCAGGATATCAGGGAGAGCGGTGAGGCCCCGGTGGAGCGAAGGAGGAGGCGCATGGTGGAGCGGAGCACTGCGAGGGGCCATTCGAAGTGCATACTGTCTGCTGCGCCTCGACGGGCGACTAGAGCTTAACGGCGTGGTCCCTCATTGCGGGTGCAGGTGGAGGACATCCCTGCACCATTCACTCGAGATCATCGAGCATTTGGCACCAAGGAGTGACTACACAGGAGGCGGCCTGCGAGCACGCTGAGAAGGCTCTCGAGCAGTAGGTACCACAAGTGGAAGGCGATCATGGGGAAAGTCACTAAACAACGAGGCCAGAGCACTGCGACTGCAGGAGGTGGGGGCACCCAGACTGATGAGGAGGAAGATCCTATGGACCGCGTAAAAGGACCATCGACGAAGCCCACGCTAGCCGATATTATGGAGGCCATTACGGCGTCTCGGGAGACACTTGAGACTAAAATAGACTCTATTGGCACTGACCTAGGACTCCTGAAGGATGATCATCGTCGCCTAGTAGAGCGGGTCACTGGCACGGAGAAAATGATCGCAGATATTCCCCTCGGAGGTTACGGAAATCTCTCACGGAGGTGGCGACCAAAGTTAAGGCACTGGAAGCCGGCGCAGAAGACAGCGAAGGGAGGTCACGCCGCAACAACTTGCGCGTAATTGGAGTGCCCGAAAGAGAAGAAGGTGCTGACATAGTACAGTTTCTGGAGGACTGGATCCAGAAAGAGATAGCACCTTAAGGGCTCTCTCGATTCTACGCCATTGAAAGAGCACATAGAATACCAGCCAGACCTCCTAAACCCGGAGCACCACCGAGGTCGATTATTGCTCGCTTGTTACACTTCAGGGACAGGGACCATATCCTTAAACAGGCTCGACAGTTGACGGATCTACAAATTGGAAACAGCAGGGTGATATTTCCGGACTTTACCAGGGAAGTGCAGCGGCAAAGGTCCACGTTCCTAGCAGTCAAGAGGAAACAACGCAAACTTCAGTTCCCCTATGCCATGCTGTTTCCGGCCAGACTGCGGGTTGTGGTACCCAAGGGCACACTATTCTTTCAATCGCCACAAGAAGCCTGGGATTGGCTGGACACTATACAGGAACTGAGATGGGGGGGCAACTCGCCGAAATCGAATGTTGGTGCTGGGGAAATGCATTGTAGCCCGGTAAGAGCCCCAACACCGACGGAAGAAAGGGTCGAGCGCAGCAAGGTCATCAGAGCGGTGGTGGAGCTTAGCCAAGCGGGAGCCAGTCCTAGTTCCGCGAGAAGCGATCAGGAGGACGGACGATCTGAGAGCTCTCCAATACGGAGTGCTGCGGAGGAGTCGGAAACGGAGATGCCTGTCATGACACCTCACACTGCAGATGAGCTGGGTTGACTCTGTTACTCCACAGACCAGAGACTAAAACTGTTGGTGAACTATATCCTTTGTTAGGAAGTTACGCATGGGGACGTATGGAAGAAAGGGGGGGTCTTGGTGAATATTAATGAAACTCAAGAGTTGGGGTGCTGGGGGAGACCAATCACTTTGGTATGGAGGGAGTCTGGGTGAAGGGGGTTCCGGGGTTGGGCGGCAGCCACTATACCCATATATACATTTTGTTGCAAAGTTTGGATGGGAGGGGGGTCACTTCTACCTGTCCTGGGGAAGGGGAGTTGGGTAGTTTATTTGTTGGGGGAATGTTCACAGGGGACCAGGCGTGACCGAAGAAGACGTGATGATAGATCTGACTCAATTCCATTCCCATGGGATCCAACATAGATTATAAATGTATCTCCTGGAATGTCCGGGGGATGCACTTCATGTCAAAGAGGCACAAGGTGCATGTATTTCTGGTGCGTAGAGGGGCACAAATTGCGTTATTGCAAGAGACCCATATAAGTGCAAGAGAAGGGGCTGCTTTGAAACGGCGTTGGCGAGGGCAATTATTTTATAAAAGCTATTCGGCTTTTGCCAGAGGGGTGCTGGTGTGGGTACGAGCTGGAGTCCCCTTCCAATGTACCAGGGAATTTATTGATCCGGAAGGGAGGTATGCTGTGGTGGTGGGTAAATTGGATGGAAACGGTGTCACGATTGGGAGAATCTATGCCCCGAATGTGGATCAGGGTTCATTTTTAGCAGACCTTTCCAGATCGATGGCACAGGTGCTGACGGGATTAGTGCTACTGGAGAGGGGGGGAGGGGGAACGACTAATAGTGTTGCAGATGTGGGACTTGACCTGTCGCATCCCCCGCTTCCCGATTCCCCTGCTCATAGAGGGGCGAGGGCGCGTAGAGACTGGCAACAACAATGGGGATTAGTTGATTCTTGGAGGGCGCAACACCCAGGGGAACTGGATTATTCTTTCTTCTCTCCCATGCATGAGCTACATGTCCGATTAGATGCCGTTTTGTGCGCGCCTGATGTACACGAATATGTAAGGAACAGCGAGTATTTGGCACGTACGTTTTCGTACCATAACCCCTTGCTGGTCTGTCTTAGTTGGTCTAGGATTAGAGCAGGGATTCCCACTTGGCGACTTAGGCCAGAGAACTTGGAGGACCAGGTATACCAGGCTGATATTCGACCAGCCATCGAACGATACTTTGCAGAAAACGCAGGGACGGCCTCGACACTTACAGCGGAATGGGAAGCGTTTAAAGTGGTGCTCAGTGGTAGATGCATCGCAGCAGCGGTGGGGGTAAGGAGAAAGCTGTTACAAGACACATTACAGGCAGAGCAAACACTACGTCGCATTGAACGTGATAGACCAGAGAATGTTGCAGCGCAGAGGCAGCTCCTAGAAGCCAGGGAGGAGGTAGCGTACATGTAGAACGGCTGCGCTGATTTGATTATAAGAATTATATGGCAAGGGCACACTCCGAAAGGGATAAACCTGGGGCTCTACTAGCTTGGCTGGCCAATCCAGCTAAGAGGGGGTCCGTAATTCTAGAAATGAGGACGGACCAGGGAGAGATATGGTACCGCCAGCAGGATATTAATCGGCATTTCTGTGACTATTATTCCGATCTTTATAGGAGCAAAGTATCCCCCACAGCTGTAGAACTTGCCAACTTTATTGGAGATGTCGAATTACCAACACTTGATGCAGATGAAGCTGAGGCCTTGGGGAGGGAAATAGATCTTAGTGAGGTTAGAAGCGCTTTTAAGACCATGGCCAGGAACAAGACGCCGGGCACAGACGGGTTCCCTATTGAATTTTATGTGACATATATAGACTTGCCGGGACCCAGATCGGTTGCCTTATACAATCAGGCAAAACAGGAGGGGAAGCTTCCGGGAACCACTAGGGAGGCGCGGATTGTTCCCTTATTAAAACCAGGGAAACAGGCTTGGGACAAGACAGCATATCGCCCCCTGTCAATGCTTAATCTGGAGCATTGATGACTGAATATTTAAGTGCTAATATAGCCCCCAACGGTCTATTGGTGAAGAACTTCCCACGCCTATTCCTTGAGGAGGAAGTCTTCAAAAAAGAATGGTCCCTAGTGGCATGGAAGTGCACTAGGGACTTACTGATTCTCATAATCAACGCAGCTAAGAGAATAGCCGATGCCTTACTGACAAGAATTCAGATAGCAGAAGGCGCTCAAGACTACGATCCAACTTTCTGCTTTCAAAGTGAAATTGACTGAGATCAATAATGAGATTGCAGAGAACAAGGAGTATTTGATGAAGCAGAAAATTGCGAAACTACAAAAAGATATTCGCAAATTTGATAAGGAGAAGGTGTACCCGTACCTTAAAGCAGACTTTATTCCTCCCGGAATGAACAACTCTTCCGATGAGGGCTCCTATACCCCAAGGAGAGGTTCATCCTCCAACAGTGACTCTAGCACAGAGAGCTGGGGTAACAACAATCCTAGACGAGGCGCACGCCCAGGATACAAAGGATTCCAGATGCCTCCATACCAGGAACCTGCCTTTTGGCAGTACCCTTTGTTCCCACAAGGCCCTCCCCCACCCCAATTTTTCCAACCTGGCAACAACCAACCTTTTTTAGACAGAGGCTGGGGCAGAGGGCGAGGACGAAGAAGAGGCAATCAACAATAAAACAACAACAACAAAAAAAAGAGTATAATTGGAGGAACCACAACATGTAGTGGAAACTCTGAGCCACATCAAGAAGAAAAATTGATTGTGAATCTCTCTCCCAGAGTACTCACGGATACTGAAAAGAGGGTCCTGCAGAAAGGGCTTGGTTATGTACCAACACCAAAATAGACAGGTTTCGTGAACTTTGTGAAATTCAAAACTTTTTCCGCAAGGTGCGTCTGAAAGCTTTCTTTCACAATAAACTGATGCCTTGTCCAAGCGACTCGGGCCTACACAACCCTTCCACTTTTACTCCTAACAGTAGTATGGTGCCGAATGAGGTGCTTACTTTCAAACAGGCTGTACTTAAGGACCTGTCATGGGGCACTACCTCCAACCATTTCTGCAATCTATCCACTTTATTATTGACGGCGGTCAACTCCTTATCCAATGATACCAGCATCACCATCAAACAAGCGGACAAAGGCGGGGCCACTGTGATCATGTCTACCATAGACTACGATACGGAATGTCACCGGCAACTAAGCAACCGCCAATACTACACACCTATTTCTATTAGTCCCATGGCACGACTTACCAAGACCATCACGGCTATGGTCTTCACAGCAGAAACCCAAGGTTGGTTGAGTAAAAAGGAAGTAGAGTTCCTTGTTAAAAAAGATCCCAAGGTGCCTTACTTCTACATATTGCCAAAGATTCATAAAGGCACCTTTCCAGTCCCTGGTAAACCTATTGTCTCAGGGATCAATTCTATCCTTGAACCCTTGTCCATATTCTGTGACTACTTCTTACAGCCATTAGTCAGGAAAACTCCATCATTTCTTAAAGATACTGCTGACGTTTTGCGTCTCGTAGCAGAAACTCAACATACCAATGATATCAGCTTGTTGGTTACTCTTGATGTGGAGGCCCTCTACACAAATATCCCCCAAAGAGCCACCTTGGATGTGATAGAGGATGCCTTCAGTAACACCAACTGGGATTCTCCCACTCCCAGCCATTTTGTGTTGGAATGCGCCACACTCGCTCTCACTGAAAACCTTTGAGTTTAAGGGCCAATTATACCATCAAACCCAGGGTACTTCCATGGGGAGTACCTTTGCCCCAAGTGTGGCCTGCTTGTACATGGCTGCTTTTGAGGTGAGATTGATCTTCAATGATTCTAACCCTTTTAGGACCAACCTAATTCTTTGGAAGAGATTTATCGATGATATTCTCATCTTTTGGAAATGAGATATGATGACTTGTGAGGAATTTTGCAAGTGGATAAACACCCTTAATCCCTATTTAAGATTCACTAGTTCCATATCTCACATCAAGATCCCTTTCCTTGATCTCATGATCAAACTTGAAGACGGCCACTTGAGTACAACTGTTTACAGAAAACCCACTGACTGTAATAGTCTTTGTTGTTTAGTAGCCATCACCCAAGAGCACTCGAGGAGAATCTGCCCTTTGGCCAATTTCTTAGGCTAAGAAGAAATTGTAGCACTACAGAGGACTACAGACCTGAGGAGGACCAACTAGCCAATAGCTTGAGCAGGCGTGAGTACCCTCAACGCAACATTGCCCTCTCCAACAAAAGAGCGAGGAATAACAACTGAGGCCCTACTACAACCCAGACAAAAAGAGAAAACAGAGACTCACCTGTGTGACCACCTTTACCCCCGATTCCAACAGAATTAGGAACGTTATCAAGAAACATTGGGGTATAGTAAAAACTGGATCACTAGGGCTAGACACGCCTAGATTTGCATTTAAACGCACAAGAAATCTAAAGGATATGCTAATCCACACCACACCAAAGCCTCAGAAACAGATCTCACAACGACAACTATGGGATCTACCCCCAGTCAAGGGTCATTTCCCCTGTGGGTCATGCACGGTCTTTGCTTTCACAGAAGTGACAAAAGAGATCGTTTTTTCCAACACCTTCAAATGGGAATTACGAGCCTATACCAACTGTAACACTTCTAATTGCATCTACATGATCACATGCCCATGCAATCTCAGGTATATAGGCATGACCACACGAGCAGTGAAGACACGCATTACTGAACACCGGAGCAATATTAGATGTCACAAATTAAATACCAAAATGTGCACACACTTTGACCAAGAACGACATCCACCAGATTCTCTGCGGTGGCTGGTACTAGAAAACGACCCCAATATTAGTAAGGGGTCCTTATTCAATAAGGAGCAGAGATGGGTCCACCGCCTTTCAACCAATAGTCGAGGGTTAAATGAGGAAATCCCCTGGAGCGAACTCAACATTTGACGTGTGGATAGACAGATAATGAACCCTACCTATTTTTAGGCTATCAGATGAGAATATAATTTTTGGGTTTTCACAGATATCACTGAGAAATTCGTGAACACTGTTTCATAGTTTCATGGCCAACTTCTTTCAACCTACCGGGCCATGTACGCATCAACAACTAAGTAGTTCTGCACATAGCCTAACATTACCACCAACTAGAGTATGGCGATTTTCTAATTATCGTTTCTATGTATGTTCCCTACATGTGTCCACAATGGTTTAAGATATTTACACATGAGTATACTCCCGCCCGTGGACACGCAGAAATTATACACGATGGCGTATTATTAAAAACTAATTCCTTTGCTATTTTGCAATTCCCACTACAAAATGGCCCCCACACAGCTAGCACTATCAGCAGTCTAGCGCAGATCCATAGCTCGAAGAGATCGCCCCGCCCACCCACGCCGATTCAAGAGCACTACTTAAGGGATTTCGGCGGTAGGCTTTTTACCTCGCGGTTCCCGGTAGCTGTGGGTAGGACCAAGTAAGCCGGTTTCCCCCCCCTCTCTCAGTTAGGAACTGCATACTCTTTGTATTTACCTCAGTTTGGGGATGTATGCTGGACCTGTCAAAAGCCCAGAGTCCCTCCTTTGTGATAAAATGCTTAATCTGGATTATAAAATCCTGAGTTCCAGGATACTGACCACTCGCCTATTGCCACATATGACGGGTCTCATACACTGGGATCAGGCCGGCTTCATACCGACACGCAATACGGCAATGAATGTACGGAGACTGCTACAAGTGATGGGAGCAAACTCTTATTGCAAAGCAGAGGCTACTATCCTTGCAATTGACATCGAAAAGGCTTTCGATAGCCTTGAATGGCAATCTTTTAGTGTGATGCGAGCCTTTGGATTAGGACAGGAGTTTGTGGAATGGACTGCTCTGTTGTATAGGGACTCCACAGCTCGAGTCCGGACAGGAAAAATTATATCAGAAAGGTATGTGGTAGAAAGGGGGACGAGACAGGGGTGCCCACTATCGCCCTTGTCGTTTGCAATGGCTATGGAGCACATCGCTGCGAAAGCTAGGACTTCGTACCGAGGACTCAATGTGGAGGGGCGGGTCCACCACATAGCCTTATATGCAGATGATCTTATTTTGTTTCTCAGCAACACGGGTATAGACCTTGAGGGAGCTAGGTATCTGCTATTGGCCTTGGAGGGAGTGGCAGGCCTCAAGGTGAACTGGAGCAAGTCCTGTCTATTCCCCATCACGCAGGGATGGGAAAAACCACAGACAGTGGAGGGTATCGAATGGGGGGGTGGGGGGAGGAGAGATATTTGCACCCTGAGATACATCATGATAGAGCAGATCTTTTAGAGGGAAATGTGGGAAAGATTATACGGGGGACAAAGGCCAGTTTTGACTTTTGGGGCACACACCCATTGTTATTAATGGGCAGGGCTTCCCTGCTAAAGATGGTGACCCTCCCGAGGCTCCTATGTGTGTTTGGGGTGCTACCGGTGTGGATCCCTGCGGAGAAGTTTCAGCAGCTTCGGACGCTGGTGACGGAGTTCCTGTGGGGGATTGGACGGAGACGAGTGGCCTTAAAGACCCTGTTGCGCCCCAGAGCAGACAGGGGGTTAGCGGTGCCGGACTTTGAATATTACTATATTGCAGCTCAATTGCAATGGTTAACAAAATGGGTGGCTAGCCAGCTTCGGGGTACAGCACAGCAGGGTGATGGGTGCCCTGCACCAGATCTCCTGGCTAGAATAGTGCTGCGACTACCTGTGCCAGAAAGGGATATGTCGGCAGAACTGCGGGTAGCCCATAAGTGTTGGATTTGCGGTTTACAGAGGGCTAAAATGAGGAGACCATACGCACTGGAGATCCCATTGAAGTATTGCATGGAACTACCACATGGGACAGATTGGAGGAGGCTGGGACTGTGGGAGGAGGCTGGAGTACTCATGATGGGGCAGTTATAGGAGGATGGTGTGTTGTTGCCATTTGATGCATTTAGCGAGCGAAATGAGATACCTGGGGGCGATTTCTTGCTTCATGCGGCCCTGACAGCAGCAATCCGTAAACACTGGGGAGCGGCTTGACTGAACCTCCTCTGAATGCAGGGTGCCAATATGTGGTATCGTCGGCAGGGACATTTAAAGCAGTTACCTGTTTATATATAAGGCCGAGTAGGACGATGCTCCTGCCGCTTCAAGAGCTGCAGCGGAAGTGGGGGGAGGATATAGGAGAGCCCTGTTAGACTTAGCATCTTTTGGCGTGTTTCCCCTGACTTTTTGCTTTATGACCTCCCGGTTTTGACGCGGTTTTGTGCTGGTTTAGTGTTTCTGCGCACTTTACGCACTGCTGATCAGTGGTAAAGTGCAAGTGCTCCTGTATGAAATATGTTATGGATTGGTATTTCCATGTTTTGGCTATTTGATCTATGTGTCAGTCCCTAGTAAAGGGCACTGCGAGTGCCAGGGCCTCTAGATCAAATGCTGTTGGTGGGCGGCAGCACGGGATTGTGCCCCCACGCAAACAGCCCGTAAGTGTAACTCGGGCCTGCCATTGCAGAGCCTGTGCGCAGCCTGGGGCTGCCATGTCGACTTGGCAAGTGCACACACTTGCAAGTCCCTAAACCTTCCCTTTTCTACATATTAGTCACCCCTAAGGTAGGCCCAAGGTACCCCTGTGGGCAGGGTGCATTGTATGCGAAGGGTAGGACATGCCCTGGTGTGTGTGGCATGTCCTAATAGTGAATTACAGCCTATTTCGTTTTTCACTATTGCAAGGCTACCTGTTCCCCATAGGCCAGAATGGGCAGTTTTGATTATTACAGCTTATAATCCTAACTGACCCAGGGAACATGGTAGAAATTCGAGTTTAGTATGCCTGGACTCAGAATGATAAAATGCATCTTTTAGTGAAGTTGGTTTTAACATTCTGGGTTTGAAAATACCACTTTTAGAAAGTGGGTATTTTCTTGTCTAACCATCCAAGCCTGCCTCTGCTAGGTTGTGTATTCCTTGTCTGGAGTGTGAGTGACAGGGGCTGGAGGATGCCAGGAGACAGGGTGAGTCAGCACAGGGCTGAATAGCACGATCTACATGTAGATGGGTGGGAGGAGTTGCACCTGGGCCCTGAATAGGACAGTGCCTTCCCTCCACAATGCTGGCTCCCCCTCCTGTGGTGCGTCTGATGTCCTTGGCCTACTCTCTGAAAGAAAGGACGTAGACTTGTCAACAAAGTGCTCCAGAACTGGTTTGGACTAGACAAAGGCCTCTCTGCCTTCAGAGAACAAAGGAATTTGGGATATAAATATTGGGGCCCTGACCCCATGAATTTAGATCTCGCTGGAATCAAGGAACCTGCCAAGACGAAGAGCTGGAAGAGCTGCCAGGAGGAGTACTGCCCCTTTGCTGTGTTGTTGCTTTGTTGGGTTGGCCTGCAGCTGCTGCTTCTGCCTTGAGCAGTGAAAGGACTGGACTGAACTTTCTACTACTTGTGCTGAGAATCTTCAAGGGCCTGAAACCGAGCTGGCCTCCTGTTAAGAAGTCGCAGGGACTGCAAAGACTTCGCAACCCTCTGAGTACCGCTTCTGGAACCGCTGTTTCAGTTGCCACAGAGGAAGGGAACCGCAACCGACTCCGTCAACCGACCCCATCGCTGGCCCGGTGTCCTGTTTGCACCGCAGACCGCACCGTCCGCATCTCGCACGGCAACCCTGGTCTCACCGACGACGACGTCCGACGCCATCGCCACCGAGCCGCTCCTTGCACCGTGACCTGTGGGCACCGCAGTTCGCATCGCTTCACTGTGCCAGCCGGACCAGACCGACGCTGTCGCTGCAACTGGCTCAACACTCGTGACCGCATCGAAGTTGGGGCACCGCTCGCACGCTTGCGACGCACCGCTCCGACCCGCTGTCCGACGCCAACTCCCGCACTCCGGCTTGGTCGCCTGCATCGCAACCTGCCAGCACCGCATCGAGCACCGTCTCACCCTGCACTGCACGCCTTGGACTCACCGACTCCGTCTACACGATTGTCATCGAGCCGCTGCCTGCACCGCATCGAGAGGACACCGCGCCCTGCACCGTTTCCATCTTGCACCGCAACCGCGACGTACGCCGACCGGCTCGCACACTCTGTGCCCGCCACAACGAGAAAAGGTACTGTGACGAGTCTGTTCACGACTCTGCTGGTCCGTATCGACGCGGTCGGCTGGAACTGGTAGACTGTGGTTTTCAGCATCGCGGTAGACTCGGACGGAGCTACCGACTCGTACGAACTTTGTTTTTGAACTATTCCTACAAAGAAGAAGTTATCTTGCAACGTAATCATTTTTAAAGTACTGTACTGTGGATTTTTATCGTATTTGGTCTTGTCTTGAGTATATAAAAATATTGGTTATTTTTCTAAACTGGTGTGGTGTCCTTATGTAGCGCTTACACTGTATTACTGTTGGTTATGTGCAAATGCTTTACACACTGCCTCTGAATTAAGCCTGACTGCTCGTGCCAAGCTACCACGAGGGTGAGCAGGGGTTACTTCACGAGTGCAACACCCTTACCCTGACTAGGAAGAAGGGTCCCGACTTGGACAGAGGTGCAAGCCCTTGCCAACTAGAGACCCCAATTTCTAACATTGGTTGTCAGCGGTGAGGATAGGACTTGTGTTTGCACTTGACTTACAGTGATTGGTGTGCACTACTACCATATCGCAGACCATTACGTACCACATACTGTCTTTTTCTTTTGGCCTATTTTTGATCTTGCCAGTTTTTAACTCACTACTTTCATCATGCCTGAATCAACTGCATCATCCGTTGCATCTCTGGAAGTTATCTTTGATGAGGATAGGTTGGAATCCTACGCCGTAAAGGAGCTACGAGCGATTTGTAAAAACCTGAAAGTCCAAATTAAAGGCCTCACAAGGAAGGAGGAGCTACAGAAGGCGCTGAGGGCCTGGGTAGCAGCCAGACATGCCAGTGGGCAGCCTGGTAATCTCAGTGAGGAGGTGGAGGAGCCTATTTCCAGGGTGGATGTGCTTTTGGGTGGGGGGAACCAGCCAGGTCAGGCAGCAGCAGTCTGTCCCCAGAGGAGCTGGAGGACAGGCGGGAGGCAAGGCAGTTTGAGCTGCAGAAGCTCAGGCTGGAGAGTGAGCGGGAGGAGAAGAGGGAGGAGAGGAGATCGGCCATGGAGGAGAAGAAGATGCTCTTAGAGCATGAGAGAGAACTGAAGGAGCTAGAACTTAGGAGTAAGCCAGGCTCAGATGGTGGCAGCAATTCGTCCAGAAAGGCAGACAGGATTGTGCACATTCCCAAGAATGTAGGCAAGGAGTTCAAGAAGGGGGATGACATACAAAGGTGGTTTCAGGGTTATGAGTCAGCCATACACATGAATGGGGTCCCTGAGGAAAATTGGGGTGCAGGATTGTGGCCACTTTTCCCTGAAGAAGCAAGGGACGCTCTGATAGCTTTGGGTAAGGGGTATCACCTCACCTATGCTGACATGAAGGATGCCCTTCTCACTAAGTATGGTCTTACTCCTGAAAAGTACAGGGATCAGTTCAGGTCCAGTAAGAAGTCTGATGCCAACACTTGGTTGGAATGTGTGGATGTGTTCTGCAGGTCTCTGGATGGCTGGGTAAAGGGCAGTCATGTGACAGATTTTCAGGGGCTCTACAACTTGATTGCATGGGAGCACTTGTCTAGTCTATGTTTTGCAGTTCTGCGCCAGCACCTAGTGGATAGTAAGCTAACTGACCCCAGGAAGCTTGCAATGGAGGCGGACCGCTGGGTGAGTACCAGGGTCCACAAGAAAGCGTTTGGGGGAGACTCAGCCAAAGGTGGGCAGGGTCCCCTGCAGAAGAGTGGGGGGGACAAGGGTAAAACACAGGAGTTCTCTAAAGGGCCCCAAACTAGTACCCAGGGTAAAGGTTCCCAGCCCCCCGGTGATAAGAAGAAAGGGGTCATTACAGGGAAGCCTGTTGAGACCGGCCCCGCAAGTGTTATGCATGTGACCAGGTAGGTCACTTTAAGGGGGACCCCAAGTGCCCAAAGGGGACACAGCCACCCACCGGTGGACAGTCCAAAGTGTTGGCTAGTGTAGCGCTTGGGGAGGAGGGGTGCCCACAGGAGGATGGGGATCCCGCAGAAATGACCCTTGTCTCACTAGGGGACAGTGAGATGGTCCCAGGAAACCAGGTGCCCCCTAACACAAAGAAATATAGCACCTGGGTGACCATTAATGGGAATAGGGTAGAGGCTCTCAGAGACACTGGAGCCAGTGTGACCTCAGTCCGGTGTCAACTGGTGTCTGAGAAGCAAGTAGTCCCAGGAGCGTTCCACCAAGTAGTTGCTGTAGACAACTCAGAGCGCCATTGTATGGTGGCGCAGGTTCCCTTTGAATGGGGGGGGTGGGGGTCTCAGGTCCCTTGAGGGTGGTTGTGAGCCCTACCATGCCTGTAGATTGTCTGCTAGGTAACGACCTGGAGCAGTCCTTATGGAAGGATGTTGAGCTCAGGTCTCACTTGGAGATGCTTGGGTTGCCAGAGTGGGCATGCGTGTCTACTCGGTCAATGGCAGCCAGCAAGGGTGATCAAGAGGACTTGGAGCCTGGAACAGTGGCCCAAGTCCCTGCCAAGAAGGAAGGGCAGGGGCGTGGGAAACCGGCCCCCGAAGTTCCCACGGACCGGGAGGAGGCGGACCTCGAGGGGACGCCCGGTGCCTACAGGGGAGCAGGTAGCCGAACTGGGAGACATCTCTGAGCTGACCCATTGGCAGCAAGAAGGGGGTCCCACCAGGGAGGAGTTCTGCAGGGAGCAGAACGAGTGCCCTACTCTGGAGGGTCTGCGGACGCAGGCTGCAGACCAGGCAGCTGGTAATCAGTCCGGGTCACATCTGATCTACTGGGAGAATGGTCTCCTATACAGTGAGTCTAAGGTTGCTGAGCCTGGGTCAGCCCGTGTGCTGGTGGTACCCCAGCGCTTCAGGACCTTCCTACTGGGTCTGGCTCATGACGTGCCTTTGGCAGGACATTTGGGGCAGGACAAGACCTTTGACAGGCTTGTCACCTACTTCTTTTGGCCCCAAATGCGAAGGCAGTCAGATGCACACTGTAGGTCTTGCCAAACTTGCCAGGCAAGTGGTAAGAGTGGGAGGAAGGTCAAAGCTCCTCTCCAACCTTTTCCTGTTGTTGGAACACCCTTTGAAAGGGTAGGGATGGATATTGTGGGGCCACTGGATCCCAAGACAGCCATGGGCAACAGGTACATCCTGGTCTTGGTGGACCATGCCACCCGGTACCCGGAGGCAATCCCTCTCAGGACAACGACGGCGCCAGTGGTGGGCCGGGCGTTAATGGGGATCTTTTCCCGTGTGGGATTCCCCAGAGAGGTGGTTTCTGATAGGGGGACCAATTTCATATCCAAGTATATGACATCCCTGTGGAAGGAGTGTGGTGTAACCTACAAGTTCACCACTCCTTACCACCCACAAGGAAACGGTCTGGTGGAGAGATTCAACCAGACCTTGAAAGGCATGATCAAGGGTCTAACAGAACCCATGAGGCGTAAGTGGGACGTCCTCTTGCCATGCCTACTCTTTGCATACAGGGAGATGCCTCAGAAGTCTCTTGGGTACAGCCCCTTTGAGCTCCTGTATGGCCACCCTGTCAGAGGACCTCTGAGTTTGGTAAAGGAAGGCTGGGAGGCGGCTCCCAGGAAAACTCCCAGGATGTATTTAGCTACATGCTGGCCTTTAGAAACCAAACTGCCCGCTTCAGGAAACTCGCTCAGGCGAACCTAGAAGCAAGCCAGGAAGAAATGAAGAGATGGTATGACCAGAATGCCACTCTGGTCGAATTTCAACCTGGGCAAAAAGTGTGGGTCATGGCCCCAGTGGCACCTTGTGCCTTGCAGGACAAATGGACTGGGCCATATGAGGTGGTGGAGCGCAAAAGTGACGTCACCTACCTGGTGGATTTGCAGGCTCCAAGGAACCCTTTGAGGGTCCTTCACGTGAACCGCCTCAAGCCCCACTTCGAGAGGTCCAAAGTGAGTATGCTCTTGGCGACAGATGATGGGGTGGAAGAGGAGAGTGAGCCTCTCCCTGACCTCCTGTCTACCAAAAAGCATGATGGGTCAGTAGAAGGTGTGATCCTCTCCCCTACTCTGACTCCGGAGCAGCAGGGGGACTGTCACCAGTTATTGGGACAGTTCGCCCCACTGTTCTCTCTGACCC
This sequence comes from Calotriton arnoldi, assembly GCA_963921515.1. Taxonomy (NCBI): domain Eukaryota; kingdom Metazoa; phylum Chordata; class Amphibia; order Caudata; family Salamandridae; genus Calotriton; species Calotriton arnoldi. Next base: position 421,738 of record CAWUFW010006840.1, on the reverse strand, counting down.
CTGGTGTTACTCACTGGTGTACCCATGACGTGGACACTGGTGACAGCCATCCTGTGAAGCACAAGATTTACAGGTTGACTGACCGGGTCAGAGCTAGCATCAAGGAGGAGGTCTCTAAGATGTTGGCGTTAGGGGTGATTGAGCCCTCCAACAGTCCTTGGGCCAGCCCAGTGGTCTTGGTCCCAAAGGCTGCTGCGCCCGGTGCCACTCCAGAACTCCGGTTTTGTGTGGACTACCGTGGGCTCAATGCTGTCACCAGGACTGACGCGCACCCCATCCCCAGAGCTGATGAGCTCATTGATCGGTTGGGAGCTGCCCGGTTCCTCAGCACGTTTGATTTAACGTCTGGGTACTGGCAGATTGCCTTAACCGATGGGGCCAAGGAGAGATCAGCATTCTCCACCCCAGAAGGTCATTACCAATTCCGGGTGATGCCCTTTGGGTTGAAGAATGCCCCTGCCACCTTTCAGAGGTTGGTCAATCAGGTGTTGGCTGGGCTGGAGGATTTCAGTGCCGCCTACCTGGATGACATTGCTGTGTTCAGTTCCAGCTGGGAAGAACATTTACAGCACCTTGAGAAAGTGTTGAGGGCTCTGCAAGGTGCAGGCCTCACGATCAAGGCCAGTAAGTGCCAGATCGGGCAGGGTTCTGTGGTGTACTTGGGACATCAGGTAGGAAGCGGCCAGGTGGCGCCCCTACAACCCAAGATTGACACCATTCTGGCTTGGGAGCCCCCAAGACCCAGACAGAGGTGAGAGCCTTCTTAGGTCTCACCGGCTACTATAGGAGATTTGTTAAGGGCTATGGCACCATCGTTGCCCCCTTAACAGAGCTGACTTCTAAGAAGCAGCCCAGGAAAGTGATCTGGACTGAGTCCTGCCAGAAAGCTTTTGATGCCCTGAAGGCAGCCATGTGCACGGCGCCCGTGCTCAAGGCACCTGACTTCTCCAAGGAATTCGTCGTGCAGATTGACGCTTCAGAGCATGGTGTGGGAGCGGTGCTCTCACAACTGAACGAAGAGGGCCTGGATCAGCCTGTAGTCTTCCTTAGCAGGAGACTACTCCCCAGGGAACAGAGGTGGAGTGCCATAGAAAGGGAAGCTTTTGCTGTGGTCTGGGCGCTGAAGAAGTTGAGCCCATACCTGTTTGGGACTCACTTCCGGGTTCAGACAGACCACAGGCCCCTCAGATGGTTGATGCAAATGAGGGGTGAGAATCCAAAACTGCTGAGGTGGTCCATCTCCCTACAGGGAATGGACTTTACGGTGGAACACCGTCCTGGTACAGAACACGCCAACGCAGATGGTCTGTCCAGGTTCTTCCGCCTTAGTGAAGAGAGCTCCAATGGGGTTGGGTAGTTCTCCCTACTTTCAGCTGGAGGGGACATGTATTACACTTGGCATCTTTTGGCGTGTTTCCCCTGACTTTTTGCTTTATGACCTCCCGGTTTTGACGCTGTTTTGTGCTGGTTTAGTGTTTCTGCGCACTTTACGCACTGCTGATCAGTGGTAAAGTGCAAGTGCTCCTGTATGAAATATGTTATGGATTGGTATTTCCATGTTTTGGCTATTTGATCTATGTGTCAGTCCCTAGTAAAGGGCACTACGAGTGCCAGGGCCTATAGATCAAATGCTGTTGGTGGGCGGCAGCACGGGATTGTGCCCCCCACGCAAACAGCCCGTAAAGTGTAACTCGGGCCTGCCATTGCAGAGCCTGTGCGCAGCATGGGGCTGCCATGTCGACTTGGCAAGTGCACACACTTGCAAGTCCCTAAACCTTTCCTTTTCTACATATTAGTCAACCCTAAGGTAGGCCCAAGGTACCCCTGTGGGCAGGGTGCATTGTATGCGAAGGGTAGGACATGCCCTGGTGTGTGTGGCATGTCCTAATAGTGAATTACAGCCTATTTCGTTTTTCACTATTGCAAGGCTACCTGTTCCCCATAGGCCAGAATGGGCAGTTTTGATTATTACAGCTTATAATCCTAACTGACCCAGGGAACATGGTAGAAATTCGAGTTTAGTATGCCTGGACTCAGAATGATAAAATGCATCTTTTAGTGAAGTTGGTTTTAACATTCTGGGTTTGAAAATAACACTTTTAGAAAGTGGGTATTTTCTTGTCTAACCATCCAAGCCTGCCTCTGCTAGGTTGTGTATTCCTTGTCTGGAGTGTGAGTGACAGGGGCTGGAGGATGCCAGGAGACAGGGTGAGTCAGCACAGGGCTGAATAGCAAGATCTACATGTAGATGGGTGGGAGGAGTTGCACCTGGGCCCTGAATAGGACAGTGCCTTCCCTCCACAATGCTGGCTCCACCTCCTGTGGTGCGTCTGATGTCCCTGGCCTACTTTCTGAAAGAAAGGACGGAGACTTGTCAACAAAGTGCTCCAGAACTGGTTTGGACTAGGCAAAGGCCTCTCTGCCTTCAGAGAACAAAGGAATTTGGGATATAAATATTGGGGCCCTGACCCCATGAATTTAGATCTCGCTGGAATCAAGGAACCTGCCAAGACGAAGAGCTGGAAGAGCTGCCAGGAGGAGTACTGCCCCTTTGCTGTGTTGTTGCTTTGTTGGGTTGGCCTGCAGCTGCTACTTCTGCCTTGAGCAGTGAAAGGACTGGACTGAACTTTCTACTACTTGTGCGGAGAATCTCCAAGGGCCTGAAACCGAGCTGGCCTCCTGTTAAGAAGTCTCAGGGACTGCAAAGACTTCACAACCCTCTGGGTACCGCTTCTGGAACCGCTGTTTCAGTTGCCACAGAGGAAGGGAACCGCAACCGACTCCGTCAACCGACCCCATCGCTGGCCCGGTGTCCTGTTTGCACCGCAGGCCGCACCGTCCGCATCTCGCACCGCAACCCTGGTCTCACCGACGACGACGTCCGGCGCAATCGCCACCCGAGCCGCTGCTTGCACCGTGACCTGTGGGCACCGCAGTTCGCATCGCATCGCTTCACTGTGCCAGCCGGACCAGACCGACGCTGTCGCTGCAACTGGCTCAACACTCGTGACCGCATCGAAGTTGGGGCACCTCTCGCCACGCTTGCGACGCACCGCTCCGACTCGAACCGCTGTCCGACGCCAACTCCCGCACTCCGGCTTGGTCGCCTGCATCACAACCTGCCAGCACCGCATTGAGCACAGTCTCACCCTGCACCGCACGCCTTGGACTCACCGACTCCGTCTACACGATTGTCACCGAGCCGCTGCCTGCACCGCATCGAGAGGACACCGCGCCCTGCACCGCTTCCATCTTGCACCGCAACCGCGACGTACGCCAACCGGCTCGCACACTCCATGCCCGCCACAACGAGAAAAGGTACTGTGACCGAGTCTGTTCACGACTCTGCTGGCCCGTATCGACGCGGTCGGCTGGAACTGGTAGACTCTGTGGTTTTCAGCATCGCGGTAGACTCGGACGGAGCTACCGACTCGTACGAACTTTGTTTTTGAACTATTCCTGCAAAGAAGAAGTTATCTTGCAACGTAATCATTTTTAAAGTACTGTACTGTGGATTTTTATCGTATTTGGTCTTGTCTTGAGTATATAAAAATATTGGTTATTTTTCTAAACTGGTGTGGTGTCCTTATGTAGCGCTTACACTGTATTACTGTTGGTTATGTGCAAATGCTTTACACACTGCCTCTGAATTAAGCCTGACTGCTCGTGCCAAGCTACCACGAGGGTGAGCAGGGGTTACTTCACGAGTGCAACACCCTTACCTTGACTAGGAAGAAGGGTCCCTACTTGGACAGAGGTGCAAGCCCTTGCCAACTAGAGACCCCCATTGTTAACAAGCCCATAGAAGACAAAGGGTGGACAGAGCTCACGGAGAGGGTTGGTAAGGTTTCCAGGAATGCTAGGTTCCAGCTGGTGCATTTTTATGTCTTCCATAGAGCGTACCTCACCCCTGGATGACTAAATAAGTATTTTAATATGGTAACAGCGGCTTGCCCCAGATGTGGAGAAATACGTGCAGAGTTTCTTCACAGGTTTTGGAGTTGTCCAGAGATGGGGCATTTCTGGAGAGAAGTGACGGAGGTGTTAGCAGACGTTACTGAAAAGGAGGTGCACTTAAATCCAGGGCATTGCCTACTCCACAGATTCCCACACACTGCCAAGAATGAAGTTACTAGTAAGTTTCAGGATTTGGGAGTGCTATTAGCGAAACGGGATATCACAAGCCATTGGAAGGCGAGAGCAGGTCCTAATATAGGCAGGTGGAGGAGGGAGTTTGAGCACTGGGCAGGAAGCGAGGGAACGGCACGGCTAAAAGATGCTAGACGTAATGGGTGTGAGAAGAGGCTGGATGCAGCCAGGGCTTGGGAAGCTCCGACGCTACACCTTAAGCAGCTAAACTACATTACGGATGACGGAGATGGAGATGCCCCATAGGCAGATGGTTTGTAAGCTGCATTGGAAGGAGGCACGGGGGGAGATGTAATGGTGTAGTGCTCCTCTATCGGCAATTGACTAGAGGCCATGGATACTATGTCAACGGGATGGAAATTATAAAAGAGTGGACCTGGGAAAGTTCTTCGAGCATGGGAGTTCACGGCACGCCTGGGGGTAGGGTAGGTGGGGTTGTTAATACAGTTGAGGATGGGGGATTACTTTTTGTTAATTGCATTACATATCAATGAGGGCTGTGAATTTGGTTATAAATGAACCTACTGAGAACTTATTGCCTGGATATGAAGAACTATACAGCAGTGATAAGCCACATAACTGCTAACAATGACTGAGTATTGACTCACATGCCTATACCAAATGGTTATGCTATATTGTTTTTTTGTACTATAAATGCCTAATAAAAACTGTTTACAAAAAAAAATATGCATTAAAAAGGAATGTTTAGGCCTGGCAAAAGGTTTATTTTGACAAATCGAAATGGCAGTTTAAAAATTGCACATAAAGGCTGCAATAACAGGCCTGAGACATGTCTGAAAGGCTACTTAAGTGGGTGGCTCACTCTGTCCTGCAGGCCCACTAGTAGCATTTAATTTACAGGCCCTGGGTACATGTAGTACCACTTTACTAGGTACTTACAAGTAAATTAAATGTGCCAATTGGGTGTAAGCCAATTCTAACATGTTTAAAGGAGTGAGCACTTTAGCACTGGTTAGCAACGATAAAATGTGTAGAGTCCTAAAAGAAGTGCACTTCAGTGCGAAAGGTGGTAAGAAACTACTTTACATTTCCGATATTTTTTTTGTTTCCATTCTTTATGCATTTTTTTATTTTTATTCATTCTGGTCTGTTTAGACTATGTATTCAGGTTCCAATGATTCAAACAAAATCGCATATGTTCGATGCGCCAATAACAGTCACATTTTCCTGTGACATGGATTTTATACCTGATCTAAGTACACTTGCCTGCTAGGAAGGACCCATACTGTTCTATTAAAACTGTATGGAATTGTTATTTTTAAAATCAACTTAAAACTACTAAAAACCAAACATATGATGCCAGGTTTAAGCGTAATTTTTCTTCGATTTTTATGGTATATCTTTCCAGTAAAAAAAAAAAATCTCCCACCATTCCTATTGACTTTGCCGATGCTGTTTATTCATGTATTAGTAATAAGTATAGCAAGAAGTTTTCGATGTTTTTTTTTTTTTTTTACTTTTCACCTGGTTAATTTGATGGTATATTCACAAGAGGGCCGTACAGTTGAATGCTTTAAATCAAGCAAAAAGTGTAATGTTGCAGCCGAAGCTGCAGAAGGTAAGTTGCGCACCATGGCGTGTTTTACCTTCTGCTCATGTTACCTTTTGTCACCTCTGAGGCCAGGGGTTGCAATGGGCAGTGTTAGAGGTCGCAAGGGACAAGCAAGGAGGGTTGCACCTGTGACCCATGGCAACCCCCCCCCCCCCCACATGACGTATGTGCGACCGATGGTGGGCCGGGTGGCTGCATAGATCGAGGCAGACAGTCTCTATGGAGATGTGGTTGCAAGTCGCCGTTGGCTTCAGGACAGGAATCACCGATTCTTGGGGTAACATGCCGTGCCAAAATCCTCTCCATGAAAATCCCTTTATTCTGTTAAGTGTTACCACTGTGTTTTTTATTAGCAGAAGAAAACATTTTGTTTTAAAAGGAGGCATAAGGGTCCAATTGGCAGACTCCATTACAAGCCCCAGTCAGTTGCAGAAAAGAAGTCCTTTGCCACCCACAGCTCCCGTAACATGAGAGGGGGTAAGGCAAACGTGACGTCACGGTAGAGCTTCAGTATATTTCCAGTTAATCGCTACCAAGGAGGGGGGCTGAGGAAAAACTAAACTCTAAACATTAAATTTTACAAGGGATTATTTGCTGGTTTGAAATTTACATCAGCTAGAAAGGGTTGAAGGTTGATCTTTGGACCAATAACATTTGTTAACCTGCTTTAGAGACATCGCTGCCTACATGGAACATAGGTGGTTACAGCTCAACAGCAGGAAAACTAAAGTTGTATTTATGGCACCAAGGCAAAATTGTAAAATTAGGACATTAGAGCGACACCTCTGTACCTTTTTTCTGAGACAGTAGACCCTCAAGCCAGAGTAAAAAACCTTCACTTTCTTTTGTAATACCCACATGAGTCCCCACGTGGACTTCCACCTGAAAACTGTTACAATCCACTCGGCTCTCCCTTGCTCCACATGCTACACATCTCATTCAGCACCCAGAGACGTCATGCTATAATGTGTGCTATTAAAATGCTCTATCTAGATAGTCATCTTGTAGGTCTTTGTTTATGGGCTACTGGTTAGAAACTCCTCTTGATTTAGCTCAACTAGGAGAGCGTCTCACTCAAACGGTGCACCAAGCTGTGTCGCCTAGAAGCTTGAACACTGGTTTCTAACGCATGTCTGGATGTGTCTTTTTTGCTGCACATTGCTGTAGTCTCCCCACTCTTCTGTACTGCCATGGCTTTTCTCTGGGTCATGGACAGTGAATGGTCAGTGGACAGTATCTGTGGTGTACATTATCTTTTATCACTGGCCTCACAAGGCCAGAGGTGCTTGGGTTTCCAAGAGCAATTTTGGAAATTAGTCACGGACATCTCATGACGACACAAGTAGGTGTGAAACACAGGCAAGAGTATGACACTCCTTGCATGGAATAAACCCAACTTACAGTCAGAGCTATCACTTCACAAACAATAGATTGCTATTAAACAAGTGAGTAAAGTACGCCGGTTGATATCAGGCAACACAAAGACAAGCAGAAAGCCCAACACACATTTTGGAGTGGAGATATTACCACAGAAGGGTTTACAGCAGGGGTCTTCAAATGGGGGGGGGGGGGGCTAGCCACCCTAGGGAGGGCTTCAAGTGACACCAGGGGGAGCGCCAGGCTCTGGCCAAAAGAAGCATTATGCTGATAAGTGATTTGTTTTCAGTAGAAAAAAATCCACCAACATCTTTTGTCATGTATATCCTGGCTGGAAGAAGGTGTCAAAAGTAAAGGGACTCCAACTATTTTTCAAAAACCCCACCCCATTTCAAATAATCACACTGTGGATACTTTTACATGTTAGTAAGGCCAGCCTGACCAGAATAGTATGTTTGGCAATTATGTATTTGATTGCATTTTTAAAATGGTAACAAAACTTAAACTGCAATGTTTAAATAGCTCTAGACATATTTAAACATTGGCAGTTTAAAAGAATAATTGTGAAAAAAAATTGGGGGGGGGATAAGGATTTTTTTTCCCTGAGGGAGTGCGGCATAAAAAAGTTTTTTAGACCACCGGTTTACACAGTTATTAACTTGTAAAATAATAGGGGCCGGGCCTAAAGTTTTGCTCAGAAGCCCCTGGCCTGCGCTATTGGATGTCATCGTGTCAAATACCAACACAGCGTAGTCTTCATTCCATGTAATGCCTCTTTAGTCCACCATTGGACACTCCATGCCTCTTTATCTCATTCCTATAAGTTCCTGCTTTCTTGCTTTGTGACAGTTTTCCATCTTTCTCTTCCCCCTAATATATCCCTTGTGTGTTTTTCCCTCTCTTGCTCTGGGTCACAAAGTCAAATGAGGAAAAATAAGCGCCTACCCCCAAAAATGAGCTTTGGTGGGCCACACCTGCAATCACAGGCTCAAATTAAGCACTGGGTTTACAGCAATGGAGGTGTTAACCTTGAGAGCCACAAAAATACAAAAGTAATATTAACTTTAGCATTGACTAAAATCAGCCTGGGTTTTCTACAGTTGGGTTTTCTGTCCTCAGGTGGACACTTTGAGATGCATCAATGAATGCTCCGGTAATAAGTTACTATAATTTCCTGCACCTCTGGGTTCAAGCTGGGAACGTCAGAGGCAGTGCTATGACCAAGTGGCCCAAAACCAAACAATGGTGCCCCAAACCCAACAACCCACCAAACAAAAGTGAAGTGCATCACATTCCACTTTTTTTTTTTTTTAGAGGTGCAACTGCTTGATGCATAATAAAGTAGACAGTGTCTCTTCGTTTTTGGGGGGCCCGGTGAGTAGGGTCACTCAGGATTTAGTGACTGCTATAAAGGAGGGGAACTGGATACAGTTCGGGGAAACCATTCTTGGTCCGTAACTGATCAGCAGTCAATTTTCCACGGACTCACTGGTGCTTTGAGGCGGCTGAGCACCTGCTGGGGCCTTACATGTGGCACCCAAAGATGGCAGACTTGTATGTCTTTAACTTCTGTTCGCAGCTGGAAGTTTATAAGGGTATACACAGTACCAGCTCTCCCACTGGACCTGCCTGGAACTGGGGAGCCAGCAATTTTTAACTGTACAGGTTCACCAAACATTCAAGGCTCAATATCTCGGTAACCAACCATCAAGACGTGAAATGGTTCTGGAATTAAGGCTGCCAACTACAGCCACAATAATTCACTTGAAGAATCAAGGAAGGGGTGCATGGGCACCCATAAATGTAGGCAAGTCAAGGGGAGTGCAGATTTACCAACACAGTGTCAACATGTTCTCCTCCTCATCCCTCAGAAACAGCAGTTGTTCAGTTCGGCAATGCCAATCTAGCCAAGGATCCTAATGGATCATGGGCCGGTTCTTTTCCTTCCGCTGTTCTCCATGAACGAGAGCCAACTGGATCTTTTGCCTCTCCTCCACAGCTAAGCAACTCTACTCTTCCGAGGCAGTCCTCCAAGTAGTTCTGCAGTTTTTCATCCAGGCAGAGCACAGCAGGAGAGATTCTCTAAAGTCCTAGACGTGTTACTAGTCTTGAGAGATCTCTGCCAGCTGGTGCTGCAGACCTTCAGACGCCCAGGTAAGTGCATCCTGCTGGTTTGAGAAGGCCTGAATATCATCTGAAATGTGGTGTACTGGCCGTATTACTGGGAAAAGGAGAAGGTGAGCTAACTTTAAAAATAATTTTCAACCAACCAAGGCCTGGGACAGATTCCCAACATCTCCACTACGAAGGGAAGGTGCAGCCCCAAATAGACAGCCGGATGTACATTGGCGAGATCCTGCCGAGGTTTTCTCCAATTGTCTGAAAGCTCCTAGAAAGCCACAGATAGCAACAGGAATGTGCAATTGGGCTGGTTCAGAGCCAGACATACTAAGAGAAAATAGGCTGCGACTATGTAAATCTAGGGACAGGGCTGACGAGACAGCCAAGCCGGTTTGGTCACCTCTACTGGAATCGCATATTGTGTTAATATGGATTCCCCAAATTCCGAGATAAGCGCCTGGGACCTACCTATGTCCCTACCCTGGGAAAGCCACAGGTGGGTTGTCACATCCACTTGGATGAAAAGAACCTGAAGGGCAGCTTCCATCCTGAGCAGCTTTTAGGCAACTTGCATTTTGAGCAGCTTTTACTGTGTCCTTACAGATGGCCATTTACAGCTCATGGACTCCACGAAGGGGCATACAAACACACCATACCCCACAATATACACTCAAGGGATCTGAGGAGATTTTCCACAAGGGAGCAAACCGATCATGTCCCAGTGACATAGGTCTAAAGGTCTGTGCCCAAGACTACTGATTAAGCCCCACCAACTAACAGTCTCCCCATAATCTGAGGAAACAGTGGTCACCCTCCACTATGGGTTGGGAAGCAAACCGTGGGTTTAATGCATGTCCACTGCAGCCTAACGCTCTCCTGGTGGAGAGAAAAAAATAAATTGTGGAGGTCCCTTAATGGAGTGAAAGACGGGTTCACGGGAGAGTCAGGGACAAAGACAGGAGGTTGACCAGATCAAGACAAAAAAAGCAAAAAACTGCAAGGATAACAACTTTAACAACAGTGTATTTTCTCCTTAGATTTAAGCCTTGCAAACTTTCCCATTTTATTATATACTGTATTCTTAGTAAATACCCAACATTAGGATTGTTTGAACTGTCTATCTTTTCATTTGCACCTCCATTTTTCTGAAGAGACCCATGCTGCTGCTCGGATACAAATGCACAGCTATTGGTCAGGAGACAGCTGGTACCACACTGACTGGGGATGCAGGACCCTGAATGGTGGAATGGTTTGGTTTCCAAACCCAGAATGTTTCATAACAGTAAATATGCTGCCCTCTTCCTGAAATTACTATTATCACGGTCAGAAATGTCAGATTACATCATTTAAAGTCGACACTGTGAAGCAACATAGCGTTTTAATTTAGTGACGCGTGGCAAGTACATTTTAGGCAGAGTTGCCAGATCGGTCACGCCTCCAATTAACAAAGTTTCCACTCCCAGGTTATTTCACAGACTGATGCATTCTGGGAGATGTCAATTTTCAATAGAACTAACAAAACCATGACGACAATCTGCAAATGGAAAGTTTAGGGATACCAGCGTGGCATCCTGCACACAGCACACTCAGGTTTGAGTTGTGTGCGAATCACGAGCAAGATTTATTTTCTACTACACATCACAGGAGTTTTTAAGTCTGGGTTTTGACAATGCAGTTGTTAAACTGACCTATGGCTCACATACATATTAAACTGGGCTCTGGGTCCAACCTTTTCAACCACTGACCTCCTTTTATCAGCCTGTTTCAGCTACTGTCTTCACACTCTCCACGTCTTCGCTCAGCACAGTGGAATTGTTTATCTCTCGCCCAATGCTATTGGCTGTTTGAGAGTATCCTTCCACCTCCACTCGAGTGTGCCCATTGAACTGCAGGAGAGATTAATTTGCAGCAATAGCCCTTCCTCGTCCGCTCCTGGAGGCTCCTTCTGTGTTAACATGTGCACATGAAACCCAGGCGTTTTGGCTTTGTCAACGCTGGTTTTCCTTCTATTTATTTTTTACTCACCACGTCATTAAAATGGTTCTAGCGCTGAAACGCCTCGTTTCACTTGAGCCCTATTCAAAAATAGGGGCGTTAACAATCCACCTGTTGGTATTATTACAGATTCCAGCGTTCATTCAACCGAAGCAGAAACAAAAAAGGCGGAAGCTGCCCGTTTACCTGCTACAGGAGCTGAACACCTGTGCACAAAGAAACGCCCACCTACATATCTATTTCCACGAACACTGGAAATATTTTGGTTCCATGAATCAGAACAAGAACAGACTTGCAGACCAGCCACCGTGGGAGGGGTCTTTCAGTGACCTCTGTAAAGATCACTGCCACAAGGGCTATGTTCTGTAATATTCATATCTGCTACCGCAAGGTTGACATTGTGATTATATTACGGTTATTGCCTTTGTTAATGTCCCGTTATACCCCTGTGGTGTTCACTCCCATTCATCCCTTTTTTAGGTCGAAGCCTACCAGACAGCGTCTGGTTTGCTAAAGACATCTTGGGGACATTCAGAAAGCTGACCTAGGAATGCATTCCGCCCGTTGCTTACCATTGGCTTTGTGGTTCGTAATTCACATTTCCTGGGTTTCTATTTGCTGGCTTTAGGCTGTCCAGCATTAGTTTGTGCCTCCCGTTACTGTATTCTTCTACAAACACAGCCCTTTAAATCTTGTCCTTATCTTGTCACCTTTGCAAAGACAGAGGTCAAATTTCAAGGTCTGTCTTCCAAGGGAGCTTGGCATTTACTTTTCTTTGTGTGCAGTAAAAACTTATTTTGGTGCAAACGTAATGGTTATTTCAATTGAAAATGTGCTGCCTGTAGTGGCAGTCCGCTACCACACCATGCATACTCCACACTACGTCACTCCACTCTATGTCCTTCCACTCTATGCCATGTCACTCCACTCTACGTCCCTACACTAGGAAACTTTATGACGGCCCACTCGACGCCACTGCAATCTACACCACTCACTCCACTCTACCCCAACCCACACACAATCACCTCCACTCCAATCTACCCCACTCCACCCAATCTACCTATTTACCCACCCAACTCCACCCCAATCTACTCCACTCTACTACGATTCAACCTACCCCACTCCACTACAATCCACCCCACTCCAATTTAGCTCACTTCACTCCAATCTACTCCACCTAACCCAATCACAAATACTGCACTCCAATCTACCCACTCCACCCCAGTATACCGCACTACACAGATCTACACCACTCCGCTCCACCCCAGTCTAACACACTACACTCCAATCCACCCCACTTTATTTCACCTCGATCTACCCCACACCACCCCAATCTACCCCACACCACCCTACTACAATCTACCTCACCCCACTTTAGCCCACTCTTCCCAAATCTCACTCCACTCCAATCCCGACTCCACCCCAATCTACCCACTCCGATCCACCCAATCTACCCACTCCGATCCACCCAATCTACCCACTCCGATCCACCCAATCTACCCACTCCGATCCACCCAATCTACCCACTCCGATCCACCCAATCTACCCACTCCGATCCACCCAATCTACCCACTCCGATCCACCCAATCTACCCACTCCGATCCACCCAATCTACCCACTCCGATCCACCCAATCTACCCACTCCGATCCACCCAATCTACCCACTCCGATCCACCCAATCTACCCACTCCGATCCGCCCAATCTACCCACTCCGATCCGCCCAATCTACCCACTCCGATCCGCCCAATCTACCCACTCCGATCCGCCCAATCTACCCACTCCGATCCACCCAATCTACCCACTCCGATCCACCCAATCTACCCACTCCGATCCACCCAATCTACCCACTCCGATCCACCCAATCTACCCACTCCGATCCACCCAATCTACCCACTCCGATCCACCCAATCTACCCACTCCGATCCACCCAATCTACCCACTCCGATCCACCCAATCTACCCACTCCGATCCACCCAATCTACCCACTCCGATCCACCCAATCTACCCACTCCGATCCACCCAATCTACCCACTCCGATCCACCCAATCTACCCACTCCGATCCACCCAATCTACCCACTCCGATCCACCCAATCTACCCACTCCGATCCACCCAATCTACCCACTCCGATCCACCCAATCTACCCACTCCGATCCACCCAATCTACCCACTCCGATCCACCCAATCTACCCACTCCGATCCACCCAATCTACCCACTCCAATCCACCCAATCTACCCACTCCAATCCACCCAATCTACCCACTCCAATCCACCCAATCTACCCACTCCAATCCACCCAATCTACCCACTCCAATCCACCCAATCTACCCACTCCAATCCCACTCCAATCCACCCAATCTACCCACTCCAATCCACCCAATCTACCCACTCCAATCCACCCAATCTACCCACTCCAATCCACCCAATCTACCCACTCCAATCCACCCAATCCACCCAATCTACCCACTCCAATCCATCCAATCTACCCACTCCAATCCATCCAATCTACCCACTCCAATCCACCCAATCTACCCCACCTCACTCTAACCCACCCACTCTATCCCACTCCAATCTACCCCACTTTAATTTACCCCAAACGACCCCACTTTCTGAGGACACGCCGGAGGCAGCCCTGCTACTGAACAGAGGGTTTGCGTTTACGCCAGCAAAGACTTGGTTGCTGGCAAGAGGGACTCACTTAGCCCCCAAAGAGTGGTTTTTCTATACCACGTCGTCATTCTTCATGATGGATTTATGACTTATACACACAAGATCCACACTTAAGAAGTCTGGAATACATTAACATCTTGGACACAGTAATCACTGTTGCCCTTTACTGTGCGAATATCACTGGAGTACTAGAACCCATTCCGGATCGGAAATACAACCGGTACTGATGATCCATGCACAGAGATTAGAGCCCTGAAGAAGTCGCTGCGCACAACAATTAAGCGCGACGAAACATGTGTTGGCTAAGGATCTCAAGATTAAACTGAAGTGACTGTTTCAACGGAGGAACAAGAGTGTTTTTTTATTATTGTCAATGATACATAATATATACTGTCTGCGTGTGCAAGGGACTGTTGTTTTGGTTTACCCCACTTTAAACTACCCCACCCCACTCTACCCTGATCTACCCCACTCCAATATACCCAATGTCACCCCAATCCTATCTACCCCGCCCCAATCCTCCAATCTACTCCACCCAATCTACCCCACACCACTCCAATCTACCACATCCCACGTTACCCCACCCCACTACAATCTACCCCACACCACTTCAATCTACCCCGATCTATCCCAATCCACCACACTCCATTCTACCCCACTCTACTGCACTGCACTCTATCCCAATCTTCCCTATTCCACCCCACCCCAATCTAGCCCATTCCACCCCACCCCAATCTAGCCCATTCCACTCTACCCCAATCTAGCCCATTCCACTCTACCCCAATCTAGCCCATTCCACTCTACCCCAATCTAGCCCATTCCACCCTACCCCAATCTAGCCCATTCCACCCTACCCCAATCTAGCCCATTCCACCCTACCCCAATCTAGCCCAAACCACCCTACCCCAATCTAGCCCATTCCACCCTACCCCAATCTAGCCCATTCCACCCTACCCCAATCTAGCCCATTCCACCCTACCCCAATCTAGCCCATTCCACCCTACCCCAATCTAGCCCATTCCACTCTACCCCACACCATTAACTTTTAGCCATGCTGAACAGCAGCCACACTGGTGTGCATAATGGCTAAAACACATTGCCAAAGCAAAAAGCTCTCGCATAGGTGAGACCTATTGGCTTTGCCAATGCTTGTCCTTTCCTTCGTCTTATGTCTGTGCATGCGAGTTGCCTCGTGCACTGTATTCAGGATGTTGGGTTTCGGGCTGGACGGTTGGGTATTGGCGATTGCCAATCTGTTTAGGACGCGCTAATGGCGACATAAAATTTGTGGTGCGCCTTACTGTGGCCTTTCACTGCTACATGTTTGGTATGGAGGGATGTGAGAACGGGGTACAACACACACACACACACGCACACGCACACGCACGCACGCACACGCACGCGCGCGCGCGCAATGGGACAGGGATGAAGGACCTGGGTAGCAAAGAGTAGGAGGGAGGGTTACTTAAGAGGCGCCGCCTGTGTGGTAGGGGGCTACAAAGGTATGAGATGTTGCCTGAAGAGGTGGGACTTTGTTTACTTATGGAAGTGGAGGGAAAGACCTTGCTGGATCTGGATGGAGAGAGAGCCAAAACTGGAATCACAATGGTCTTCAATACCCTCTCCTGGGGCAGGAAGGGTTAAAAAGCTTCTAATGCCCTCCCATATGTGGAAAGGTGTATTAGGGCATAAACTGCTCTTTATCAGAACTACCAAGCGGTCCATGTAATGTGCAACACCCCCAGTCCTGGCATTTTAGCCACCAACAGTTGTGGTGCGACATAGGTAATAATTTTAATGGGGCAAGCAAAACTATAAGAAGAATGAACAGTGCAGTGATCCAAACAAGACAAATAGGAGGGGTGCTCTCCTTGGAGGCTTGGGTAGGAGTACTGTTCCTTCTTGGGGAGCAGCAGAGAATGGATTTCACTATCTTTGTGAGCAGGAGTAATGTGATGACTTACCCTGCCCTCTAATAAAAGGGGTAGGGTTCGATAGATGCTTTTCTGTCTCAGGGGAGGGGATAGAGTGAAGCGCTTACTACTGCTCTCTCATCAGTAGGGCACAGTGGCCAGGGAAGCAATTGTCAAGTGTGATACCTTTAAGTACACCTGGCTATTGAACCAAGAGAACTTTGCATTCTGGGACTTGAAGTTGAAACCTTCCAAAAACAAATCCTAGCATATCAAAGGGTTGCTAGGGCTGTCTGAAGGAGACAACCAGGACAAACGAAATCTTGGAGGTATGCATGTGAGAGGAGCAGAACAATTGCCACTACTCTCACCTTACAAGAGTACAGGCAGAGACCCTTTTCATGAAACCTGGCACTAAATAACAGGCAGTGTGAGGAGCTTGTGGAGGCATGTAGCTGTAGGACTTGAGCATCTACTCGTCTCCATCCACCAACTACCAGTGGAACTGAAGCCAAGTGCCTAGAAGACATCTGATTTTACGGCGGAGCCTACACAAGAAGCTGGCAGCTGTTGAAGCAGTTCCCTTTTAGTGCTGCACAGCTCACTGACATCACTAGTCTGTGACAGCTCTACATAAAACAAATTAAATACAAATTGCTTTAAGATCCAGCGGAGAAGGGTGCACCTTCCAGGATAGGAACCCTCAGTGTGGACTCTGTATCATATGAGAGATAGCCCAGGAGGTGATGCACCGAATGTACAGGTGGGTGTATTGCAGGTGCTATACATTCTGGCCCAGCAGACTCAACCTATGATCCAACCCTTCTAATCAAGGTCTAAAACAATGTATGCTTTTAACTCAATGCGTGTGTGTTTAGCTTTTACTCAAGGATTATTAGTGTGAGAACTGGGCTTTAAATGGGTCGGGACTGTCCGGTACTGAGTACCGGCACTTTTTTATTTTTAGAGGGAGAGTACCGGTACTTCTCAGAAACAAGCAGTTCTATTTTTCCATGTCAAGCCCTGTGTGTGACCACACACCAGCGCCGTGTGTGACACCATACGGACAATATTTCCCAACATTTTACCCTTTTGAAAACGTTTACATGAACATTGCTGTGTGGAAAACACCTGTTATTCAAACGACGTGTCTACTTGCCCGTCATCACGTGATCTTCAAGCTGTAGAAACAAACACATGGGCACGCGGGTCCCTGCTCTGACACTCACCGAAGGTCGTGAGGTAAAACGAGCGGTCCATGGCGCCGGAGGATTTGGCACACAGTGAAACACGGTGCACGTTGTTGCGTTCCATAGTTGTGCTCCTCTCAAGCAGAGTGTGCTCCACGGCTGTGCTCCTCTCGAGGCGGCTGTGCTCCACGGATGTGCTCCTCTCGAGGCGGCTGTGCTCCACGGCTGTGCTCTTCTCAAGGCGGCTGTGCTTCACGGTTGTGCTCCTCCCGAGCAGGCTGCGCTCCACGGTTGTGCTCCTCTCGAGGCGGCTATGCTCCATCATGGCTGTGCTCCTCCCGAGCAGGCTGTGCTCTGTCGTGGCTGTACTCCTCCCGAGCAGGCTGTGCTCCATCATGGCTGTGCTCCTCCCCAGCAGGCTGTGCTCAAAGCTTTGGCTGTCCTCAGTACGCGTGCTGCCGCGCAGGAGGCTGCGTGCAGAAAAGTGCCTGTGCTCCATGAGGCGGTATTCCGAGGTTAGTCTGTGCTCATCCGGTAAAGAGGAAGGCTGTGCACCTCTGAGGAGGCGCCATGAAGAGGATGGGCACTGGTCTATGAGGGGTGCTATGAAGAGGAGGGGCTTCCTTGCACTTCTGAGGAGGCGCTTTCAGGACCCCGCTGCAGGTCCCAGGGACGCTGTGCTCTGGTGGCTGGCTGCTCTCCCCCATCCAGTGCTGGAAGTTGCTTCCTATGCCTGGTGGCTGTAACCCGAGGCCCGCGTTTCCCTTCAGTAACCTAAGCAGCCGTTGGGTCCGCAGGCCCCGTCAGCGGGGAGGGCCCAGCTGCTCTGACAGGAGCCGGATAGCCGCCATTTATTTGAATAAGAAGAGACAGCCGGCGCTCCCATTGGACGGATTACGTTTGAATAAGATCTTTGTGTACCTTGACCCAAACAATACATTTCGTGGCTTCAAATAATGTCTAAGAGAAGAGAGTTTTTGCTTTGTTTTTTTAAAACGATGAAATGCAACCTTGAAAGTCTGTAATGTAGAACTGTATGCTCAGTTGCGTTTAAGTGCTATTTACAAAATACTAACCCAGTTAATGTTTATCATGGGGCATTCGCCGCCGAGGGGGAAGTCGCAGGAGTGTGTGGGAGGAATCCCGCTGCTTCTGACAGCTGCTCCCATTTGCATATTAAAAGGTGCAGCTCGGCTCGAGCCCCGGACACAATGCACGCGCCCCCTCCCTAGTCCTGCAAGGAATCACCAGCTCTAACCGACACTTCCACCCCCCCACTAAGCACTTTCAGGGTGATTGCTTTCTATTACATGTCTGGCAAAGGCAGAGTGGTCTTTGAATCATACGTTTGTTTGCCTAACTTGGTTCAATGGCGAGGCTAATTTGAAACATTGCAAAGTCCTAAATACATTTACTAACAAGTAAGACAGCTACCTAAGAAAACTCGGGACCTACGTCACAGACTCGAATTCCCGTAGGGCACACTCTGCCCGTCATACTCATGAGGTAAACCACTACCACTAGGCGAAGTGCTAACACTTGTTATGGGCTGAAAGGCCAAAACTAAGACCGATCCTACATAACGCAATACAACTAGAATAACATACTACCAGCAGTACATTATTATATTACACATCACCAAGGAATTATGGGAGAGAAAAAGAACACGACTAAAGGCCAGAGTGCTTCATACAGTCCGTAGGCCTAAATCCTAACTGTGACTTAAAATATCCACAATATGCTCGATAGGTGTAACTTAATATGTTACCAAATGAAGATACCACTTTCCTCTTTCAGTATAAAAGGGGTGCTTAGAAGTTGGGGAAATGTTGTAGTATTTATAAAGCATGTCTTTCGTTTTTGGAAAGAGCAAATATTTCCAAATGAACACTTCCCTGGCAGGTGAGGATGTTTGCGCGCATTATGCTAGTACATAAGTGTGGCAGATGGCAGGAAGTGACACGTACTTCTCATTTTGTTCACACATAAAACAAGTGCTTCCGTTTTTTGTGACTCCTAGCTGGGCTACTTAATTTAAGCATCAACACTAAACATCACAGCTGAACAGGAAAAAAGCTTTCACCCGACACCATAGCCTCCAACTGACCGGAAGTTCACCGGCCTAACTCTATATAATGTTAACGGATGTTGTGAGAACCCTCCCAATAAACCCACCTGCCAGGCCCATCCACTGGTACTAACCGCCATCAATCACCAGGTTATCCACGCGATTGGATCGTGTATCTAGGATGTGAGGCAGGGATCAACAGAGGTGCCCAGCAGCGGTACACAGTCATGGCGTGCTAAGCCACATTCTAGGTCTATCTAGCTTTGGGCTCATTGCTCTTGGATCTCCGAAAGATCTGATTCTGACTGCAACGGAACAGGTGACACATTCAGTGATGACCTGCTTGCCCCACCGATAACCGTGGTCTGACAGAGGCTACTAGCAACAAGCATTTGCAATGCAATAGGTCTTGCATTT
This sequence comes from Calotriton arnoldi, assembly GCA_963921515.1. Lineage (NCBI taxonomy): Eukaryota > Metazoa > Chordata > Amphibia > Caudata > Salamandridae > Calotriton > Calotriton arnoldi. Next base: position 402,265 of record CAWUFW010006840.1, on the reverse strand, counting down.
ACGCAAGTTTGAGCTATTGGCATTGTAAATGACAACGCCTTTTATTTAGGTTTTGGTTTTTAAAACATAAATAAAAGACATTGTCATTTACAATGCCAATAGCTTCAACTCGCGTAAATGAGAGACCTATTGCATTGCAAATGCTTGTTTCATCCCAACTACTTGGCGCTGCCCTGCATGGGAATTCCTACCTGGAGAATGACAATGCTGACTTCAGTGCCCTTGCATGGCCTCCACTTTTACCCTTACTTTATAAGTACCACAGAATCAGTACTTCGAGGTTATTTTTTGCCCAAATATTCTTCTGGGGGACAGTTCCATGGATTTACAACACAGTCAATAAATCAAGGCCATTACACTACAAGTCTTTGCTCATAGGCAGGACCACTGGAATAACGCAATATTGTGGCCGCCGCGTATTTACATATTTTCTACACTTGAGGCATGATTCAGATCTTCTGCATCAGTTGCAAACATTGATTCTAGCTCAGATGGATCAAAAGAGGCTTTAAAAAGCATCAGCCGTGGTGCCCCGGGGGGGACAGACGCTTTGCAAAGATTAACTGTCACCATTCCGTTGCTGACGGCTGTATTCGGGTGTTAGAGTGCTGCTAATGAGGAGAAACTTACTGTGTTGTAAAATGATAAAATAGCAAAATATTGCGACAGAATGTGCCATATTAGACTGCATCATTGCACCTTTTATGTGTCGGATAACGTTTGCACCTCTCCAGTCCCTGCAGCACCTGTTCTGACCTGGGTCTCGGGCTCTACAACAGCTCTGCTGACCTGCTTCTCAGGCTCTACAGCAGCTCTGCTGACCTGCTTCTCAGGCTCTACAGCAGCTCTGCTGACCTGCTTCTCAGGCTCTACAGCAGCTCTGCTGACCTGCTTCTCAGGCTCTACAGCAGCTCTGCTGACCTGGTTCTCTGGCTCTACAGCAGCTCTGCTGACCTGGTTCTCTGGCTCTACAGCAGCTCTGCTGACCTGGTTCTCTGGCTCTAGAGCGGATCTGCTGACCTGGTTCTCTGGCTCTAGAGCGGCTCTGCTGACCTGGTTCTCTGGCTCTAAGGAGGCTCTGCTGACCCAGCTCTATGGCTCCACAGCAGCTCTGCTGACCCGCTTCTCGGGCTCCACAGCAGCTTGCTGACCCGGTTCTCTGGCTCTACAGCAGCTCTGCTGACCCGGTTCTCTGGCTCTACAGCAGCTCTGCTGACCCGGTTCTCTGGCTCTAGAGCGGATCTGCTGACCCGGCTCTATGGCTCCAGAGCAGCTCTGCTGACCCGGCTCTCTGGCTCCAGAGCAGCTCCGCTGACCCGGGCCTCTGGCTCTAGAGCAGCTCCGCTGACCCGGGCCTCTGGCTCTAGAGCAGCTCCGCTGACCCGGGCCTCTGGCTCTAGAGCAGCTCTGCTGACCCGGGCCTCTGGCTCTAGAGCAGCTCTGCTGACCCGGGCCTCTGGCTCTAGAGCAGCTCTGCTGACCCGGGCCTCTGGCTCTAGAGCAGCTCTGCTGACCCGGGCCTCTGGCTCTAGAGCAGCCCTGCTGACCCGGGCCTCTGGCTCTAGAGCAGCCCTGCTGACCCGGGCCTCTGGCTCTAGAGCAGCCCTGCTGACCCGGGCCTCTGGCTCTAGAGCAGCCCTGCTGACCCGGGCCTCTGGCTCTAGAGCAGCCCTGCTGACCCGGGCCTCTGGCTCTAGAGCAGCCCTGCTGACCCGGGCCTCTGGCTCTAGAGCAGCCCTGCTGACCCGGGCCTCTGGCTCTAGAGCAGCCCTGCTGACCCGGGCCTCTGGCTCTAGAGCAGCCCTGCTGACCCGGGCCTCTGGCTCTAGAGCAGCCCTGCTGACCCGGGCCTCTGGCTCTAGAGCAGCCCTGCTGACCCGGGCCTCTGGCTCTAGAGCAGCCCTGCTGACCCGGGCCTCTGGCTCTAGAGCAGCCCTGCTGACCCGGGCCTCTGGCTCTAGAGCAGCCCTGCTGACCCGGGCCTCTGGCTCTAGAGCAGCCCTGCTGACCCGGGCCTCTGGCTCTAGAGCAGCCCTGCTGACCCGGGCCTCTGGCTCTAGAGCAGCCCTGCTGACCCGGGCCTCTGGCTCTAGAGCAGCCCTGCTGACCCGGGCCTCTGGCTCTAGAGCAGCCCTGCTGACCCGGGCCTCTGGCTCTAGAGCAGCCCTGCTGACCCGGGCCTCTGGCTCTAGAGCAGCCCTGCTGACCCGGGCCTCTGGCTCTAGAGCAGCCCTGCTGACCCGGGCCTCTGGCTCTAGAGCAGCCCTGCTGACCCGGGCCTCTGGCTCTAGAGCAGCCCTGCTGACCCGGGCCTCCGGCTCTAGAGCAGCCCTGCTGACCCGGGCCTCTGGCTCTAGAGCAGCCCTGCTGACCCGGGCCTCCGGCTCTAGAGCAGCCCTGCTGACCCGGGCCTCCGGCTCTAGAGCAGCCCTGCTGACCCGGGCCTCCGGCTCTAGAGCAGCCCTGCTGACCCGGGCCTCCGGCTCTAGAGCAGCCCTGCTGACCCGGGCCTCCGGCTCTAGAGCAGCCCTGCTGACCCGGGCCTCCGGCTCTAGAGCAGCCCTGCTGACCCGGGCCTCCGGCTCTAGAGCAGCCCTGCTGACCCGGGCCTCCGGCTCTAGAGCAGCCCTGCTGACCCGGGCCTCCGGCTCTAGAGCAGCCCTGCTGACCCGGGCCTCTGGCTCTAGAGCAGCCCTGCTGACCCGGGCCTCTGGCTCTAGAGCAGCCCTGCTGACCCGGGCCTCTGGCTCTAGAGCAGCCCTGCTGACCCGGGCCTCTGGCTCTAGAGCAGCCCTGCTGACCCGGGCCTCTGGCTCTAGAGCAGCCCTGCTGACCCGGGCCTCTGGCTCTAGAGCAGCCCTGCTGACCCGGGCCTCTGGCTCTAGAGCAGCCCTGCTGACCCGGGCCTCTGGCTCTAGAGCAGCCCTGCTGACCCGGGCCTCTGGCTCTAGAGCAGCCCTGCTGACCCGGGCCTCTGGCTCTAGAGCAGCCCTGCTGACCCGGGCCTCTGGCTCTAGAGCAGCCCTGCTGACCCGGGCCTCTGGCTCTAGAGCAGCCCTGCTGACCCGGGCCTCTGGCTCTAGAGCAGCCCTGCTGACCCGGGCCTCTGGCTCTAGAGCAGCCCTGCTGACCCGGGCCTCTGGCTCTAGAGCAGCCCTGCTGACCCGGGCCTCTGGCTCTAGAGCAGCCCTGCTGACCCGGGCCTCTGGCTCTAGAGCAGCCCTGCTGACCCGGGCCTCTGGCTCTAGAGCAGCCCTGCTGACCCGGGCCTCTGGCTCTAGAGCAGCCCTGCTGACCCGGGCCTCTGGCTCTAGAGCAGCCCTGCTGACCCGGGCCTCTGGCTCTAGAGCAGCCCTGCTGACCTGGGCCTCTGGCTCTAGAGCAGCCCTGCTGACCTGGGCCTCTGGCTCTAGAGCAGCCCTGCTGACCTGGGCCTCTGGCTCTAGAGCAGCCCTGCTGACCTGGGCCTCTGGCTCTAGAGCAGCCCTGCTGACCTGGGCCTCTGGCTCTAGAGCAGCCCTGCTGACCTGGGCCTCTGGCTCTAGAGCAGCCCTGCTGACCTGGGCCTCTGGCTCTAGAGCAGCCCTGCTGACCTGGGCCTCTGGCTCTAGAGCAGCCCTGCTGACCTGGGCCTCTGGCTCTACAGCCGCCCTGCTGACCTGGTTCTCAGGCTCTACAGCCGCTCTGCTGACCTGGTTCTCTGGCTCTAGAGCAGATCTGCTGACCTGGTTCTCAGGCTCTACAACGGCTCTGCTGACCTGGTTCTCAGGCTCTACAACGGCTCTGCTGACCTGGTTCTCTGGCTCTCCAACGGCTCTGTTGACCTGGTTCTCTGGCTCTACAGCAGCTCTGCTGACCTGGTTCTCTGGCTCTACAGCAGCTCTGCTGACCTGGTTCTCTGGCTCTACAGCAGCTCTGCTGACCTGGTTCTCTGGCTCTACAGCAGCTCTGCTGACCTGGTTCTCTGGCTCTACAGCGGCTCTGCTGACCTGGTGCTCTGGCTCTACAGTGGCTCTGCGGACCTGGTTCTCTGGCTCTACAGCGGCTCTGCTGACCTGGTTCTCTGGCTCCACAGCGGCTCTGCTGACCTGGTTCTCTGGCTCCACAGCAGCTCTGCTGACCTGGTTCTCTGGCTCTAGAGCAGCTCTGCTGACCTGGTTCTCTGGCTCTAGAGCAGCTCTGCTGACCTGGTTCTCTGGCTCTAGAGCAGCTCTGCTGACCTGGTTCTCAGGCTCTACAGCAGCGCGCTAAAACCCCGAATACAAATACCAGACAAGCGGTCGCCATTGTGAAAAAAAATATAGTGCTCACCGACTAATGAAGGAGACCGTCTAACAACGCAAGTAAAAGATCCAGTCCTGATGGGCGGTCCCAAAAGGAGATAGGGCGGTAACAAGGAGGGACTAAGAAGCCTCATTATCAATCAGAAGCCAGCATTTACCATGGACGATGACGCCAGCCAATAAAAAATATGGGTGGGGCTTCCACAACACTTCTAAAATATACCCTAATACAGCATGCCTCGCAAAGCGAGCAGTGCATGTGCTGCAACACTAGGCTCGACCTAAAAAACGAGCCAAAAAGAGGCAATCCATGAGATTGACTTCTCTGCGAAGCCTCACCGGATCTCAAACAGCCTGAATTAACACTCCACTGGGACGAAGACGTGAAACTAACAAGCACTGGCAAAGCCAGTAGGTCTGGCTTTGTTGTTAACAGGTGAGTGTAATAATAGCTGGGCGACTGCGTGTGATGCCCTCCTCTCCCGCTCGTCTACAAAGAAAATCCCACGATAAAGCAATACAGAAGCTGGGAGTAGGGCACCTTTTCTTAATAAACGACATTAGCAAAATTAAGATGCATCTTCAAAGAAGAGCGCTATGAAACCTAGTCTGAAGATGAAGTTTGCATTGTAAGTGGTTAATTTAAAAAGCAAACCAACGGAAACATGAAAAAAGTGCATGTGTGGGGCACAGTGGCCAAGGAAGCAATTGTCAAGTGTGATATCTTTAAATACAGATGGCTTATAAGCCAAGAGCTTTGCATTCTGGGACGTGAAGTTGCAACCTGCCCAATAAAGGTATGGGCCTACATTTATCAGCAAAGCTTTACTTTTGAATATACATGCTGTATATACAACAACATGGTTATCAGAACACTAACAAAATAAATGAATGCACAAGGACATTGGTGAATAACACTGCGTCTACGAAACAGGCTAAGGAAACTAAATAGCATGCTCTTTCTAATCTAATATAGCAACAAACAAACATTAAAATGTAATTGTTTCAGCAAAGTACACACACCAAAGACCACTCACTGGCTCTAGTGTAAAACAAGAACTTCTTAATGCACCGTCTGCAAAATCTAAAAGGAACAGAAATGGGACAATGTAGCTATTCACAAAATGCCATGGCCTTGATGGACAGCCTATAGAAGCCCTGGCAAAGCCAATAGGTCTTGCCTATGAGAGAGCTACTGGCTGTGTCACTGTTTTTAGTTATGTTGGTACACAGAAATACAAACCTGATGAGCGTAAAAAGGATGTTAGCACAATTCTGATCTGAGCGGACAATTAAGGGCAGTGGAAGGAAACAAGAGACGCATGTTGGATGGCAGAAGTAAAAGAGCGAAATAACGTAGTCACGCTTCATGAGGGACAAGGGAAGAGAGAAACAGTCAGGCTGTACAGTCAGAATCGACATTCAATTTCTAACATGGTTACAGGTGGAGTGGTGACGCAGGAGTGGATGCTGGAGAAAGCTGTTGCATTTATCCCAGGGAGCGGACTGCAGGGTCTGGTCGACCTACGTTGTTGTTGTTTACCGCAGTGCTGATACAATACGGCATCTAATAGAATATTGGTCAAGACCCAGCAGCGCCCCAGCACCCGCTCACGTATCATAGTTCTATGACTTGTTTTACATTTGAATGTCACTGCTCTTACAGAGTTGTCGTCGGCAGTACAGTAGCCTGGCATGTCGCTTTATTGTCTTCATAGAGACTAGTCCCATGAAACAATCTCTGCTTCCGCCGCTGTGCCCACCACAATGTTTTAGCCATGTTGTACAATAGCACGGCTGCTGAGAAGGATGGCTAAAAATTTATTTTAAAAAATTGATAGGAGGATGGCGGAGGGAACATGGAGGGCGGGTGAGAAGCGGGGGTTAAGCGTTAGGACGCAGCCAGCTGTGTCTGCGTCATAGCACTTTTTAGGTCTCGCCTGGCGTTGCAGCACACATGCGCTGCTCGCTCTGCGAGGGCTTTTGGGATCAATCCAGTTTCAGAAGGAGACTTTAAGCCACGCCCTTGTTTTTAATTCGCTTGCGTCATCGTTTATGTTAAACGGTGGCGCTGGATTGGCAATCGGTGTTTTTGGTTACCGCGTTGTCCATTTTAGGACGGCCCATTTCGACACGCCGACGCCATCTTTGTTCCCGTGATGTAGGAGGGTGTGCTTCTACTTGTTTAGTTAGGAACATTTACGTGCAGCTGTTAGGAACATTAGCATTGCGTAGTGATCGGCACGAAAGGTGCACAGGTGAAAACTCGACAGTCATGGATGGCATCGTTGTACATGGCATGTCTTCAGTGTGCTGTTGTCAACTGCATGGACGTTGGCGCAGATGAAGCGATTTAAAACCGATTTTGGCCGTGTTTTAGAATCTGCAATACTTCTGAAATCACTGTTTGGTGAGTGCTCGAATTTGGTTGTTTTTGCAGAAGGGATGAAATGCTAAAGCTTGCCTTTTGAAGGGTTCATCCTAATAGCTAAATAATTACGCGCTTTCAGATAGATTAATGCGTTACACCTGTGACACAGACCACCGTCTGGACTGTGGTGGAGCGAGCTTCTGCGCGCCATCGCCTGAACTGCTTGCATAGTCTGTGCGCCCCCACGCCCCTCCCCGGCCGGGCAGGTTCTACTTCTTGTCCTCAGAGGGGCCCCCGCCCCCTCCACCCCCAGAGACTGGGAGGCTGCCCGGTATCTGAGGCGGGCTCCGGAGACAAAGGCCTCCTGCTCGGCACCCCCGACCTTTCCTTTGTCCGGGGACTTCACACCTCAGTCTGGGGCATTGTCCGGGCGAGAGCAGGAACTGACGGGGGCCGAGACAAAGCACCCGCCATAAAATGCTAAAGGCAGCTCTTCCTGCGTCTCTTTCTTCCTATCTGTCGCCCTCCCGTTCTTTTTTCTATCTTTCTTTTTCCTTAGTTTGCTTTTCAATCTTTATGTCTCGTCCTTTCTTTTACATGTACTTTATCTTAATATGTTTCTGTGATTCTTTCTTTCCAATATTCTTTATGTATTTATCTTTCTTTGTTGTTACTTTTCTCTCTTTTATGCCATATTTCCCTCCATTGTTCCTCTTCGTCCCTTCCTTGTTTCATTTCTTTCTTGCTGTCTCCACTCCCACCCTTCCCCTTTTCCTCTCTCACTCATTCTCGCTTTGTTCGCCTCTTTCATCATTCTTCCTCCAATCCACAGGTTTACTACCTCTTCATTTCATCTTCTTTTTCCCTGTTCGCTCTCTGTTTCGTTGTGATCTTTAAAAAAACACCACTCATACACACTTCCTTGTATCTCTTTTGTGTCTCAGAACTCGAAGGTGAAAGCATCATTCATCTTGTTGCCATTGGCTTGTGTCAGTCTGTCTGAAATGCTGACTTCTGATTCGAAAATAGGATTGTTAGTCTCCTTAGTACCGCCGCCTCTTCACTTGTCACCTCCCATGGCGACTGGCCCCTTTACTTCGTTTGTTACAGGGTGCGTGTTATTTAGACTGTGAGCACTATTTTCTTCACTTTCTTTTACTGCAGTCAGGACGTGCTTTGGTGCCTTGCACCCCCCCCCCCCCCCGTTGTCCGTGCCTTTTGCCAACCCCAGCCCGCTGTCGTCGGTGCCTTGCATTTGCAATGCGATAGGTCTCGCATTTAAGCCAGTTTGAGCTAATGGCATTGTAAATGACAATGCCTTTTATTTATGTTTTGGCTTTTAAAACATAAATAAAACGCATTGTCATATCCAATGCCAATAGCTTAAACTCGCGTAAAGGCGAGACCTATTGCATTGCAAATGCTTGTTATTGTTATATTATGTTATTAGATTTATAGCCCCAGCAACGGGGCGTCCCAGCGCTAAACCCAGAAATAGCATTGCAGGGTGGAGAAAGTGAGAGGCAATGACTAGACTGGGAAGAGCCAGGTTTTTATGGCCCTTCTGAAAGCCGCATGATTCTGGATACTCCTGATGGTCACAGGTAGGGAGTTCCAGATGGCAGGTGGGTGCTCAATGCAGATGGGGTGATGGGCAACAAAAAAGGGGTGATTGGGAGAGCGGGTGGGGGGCAAGGCAACATGGGCGGCGCGAGGGTGAGGGTAAGGCAACACCGAGAGGGAGGTGGCAAAGGCAACAAAGACAGCAGGAGGGAGGGAGGGGCAAAGGCAACACTGACAGCAGAAGTCCCTTCTGGCAAAGCCAACATAGACAGTTGGAGGAACTAGGGGGAGTATACAAAGTAGCCAGCTGAAAACAATGCACTCTGATAGAGGTCTGAAACACAAAAAAGTAGCGCCTAAAAAAGCGAGTGGTGAATGGACAAAGTAATGCGTCCATGTTGTATGGGAGAGATAAATACACGAAAAAGAAGGAAGCCTACATCAGCTGACCAATAAGAAGCAAGTAAATGAGAGCGACAATGAAGCCAACCAATGGTAAGTAATGGGTGGGATCTAAGCCTACAGTATAGAAAATAAAATATCTTGCGAACAACAGCACATGAGCTGTGTTAGACGAGATCTAAAACACACTAAATCTAATGGTTTTAGGGGGATGACCCAAACACACACACTGTATTCTCATTGTACTTTTTAACTTTTGAAAAATGATGACATGCATCGAAAGGCTAACGTTTTCTGTAGTCGAACCTAAAAAACAAGTCACGTGTTCTTTTCAGCCAACATTAAGCTACAAGGGGGTAACCCTGCATTCCTCAGAGCCTGGGTATCATTTAGTATACAGAGACAATTGGTTCTGTTGGAGCCAAGGAAATGTTGTATCAACAGTTGCTTAGTAACTGTAAACATAAAGGTATGAATCTTTTTCAAGTTGGAACATAAAATGACAAAACACACATGGGTCTGTTTACCATCTTTTGGTATATTCAAACAATTTTGAATTAGAATCACATAGAATATTCATGGAGGCTGCTTTGTAAGTGCAAATCGAAAGTTTTTGTGCAATGCATCAAGTGGAAAAAAATGGGACTGAGAATGTGCAAACAAGAAACCAAGTAGACTTCACAGGGTCAGTACAGCAAACTACTATAGTAAGCCTGTATGAAATAATCAAGTTTAGAAGTCTCAATTTCCAAGAGCAGAAGGTTCTAACTTCTCTGCTGTACACCAGACTTTGTATTAAGTACAGGCAATCTAAATCAATGTTGATGTTTCGACCCTCAGAGGTTGTGGTGACTATGAAACATCATTATGGGTCTTCATCAGGACTGGGTACAAAGCAACATGGAGTAGCCGTTGACCACTTATTTACCAAATCGTAATGGACATATCATAAGGTGCCCGGGAAACTTTTTAGGTCTCAGATAGACAGCTCAGTTGCTCGCCTGAAAAGAGAGTTCTCTGTGGAGAGTGACTCCTCTAGTTTTTCTTCTAATAAATTGAATGCAGGCTGCGTGACATGGTGCAAACTATGTGTGAAAACACGACATGGCACACTCACTGTGTGCCATGCCAATGTCACTGCATATAATATATGTAAGTCACCCCTACAGCAAGCCTTGTAGCCTTAATTCAGGGTGCATTATATTACTTGTGAAGATATAGCTGCATGAGCAGATATGCCCCTGTGCCATCTATTTCAATAACTAGATGGTACAAGTGAGCAGGGAAGTCATCCTAAGTATATGTACTGGACACTGGTCATTAAGAGTTCCTAGCTACATGTTGGCTTTACTGAAACCTATGGTGTTTGGTATCAAACACCTTATCATAATAAATCTGTACTGCTACCAGTACTAGATTTATTATGAAATGCACCCAGAGAGCACCTTAAAGGTGCTCCCTGAAAAACCTACCAGTATCTAGTGTGCCGGCTGACTGGTATCGTCCAGCGTGCCACCACAGACAAGTTTCTGACCACCCTGCAGGTGGGAGGCTGCCATCTCAGAGGGCAGGAACAATGACTGCTCAGGAGGAAGGTGTTCGCATCTCCTCCAGCAGGATGTCTAGTGATTTAGCATATCAAGGCCCCTGCCGCCTTTGATATGCGATCCCGGCTTCCCCTAGATCTGGGAGATGCCACCCCTTGCCCCAAGGCCCACTTGGCACCAGAACAGGTGGGAAATGAGCTATGCAAGTAGGCGTGTTGCACCACCAGGTTAGTCACAACCCTAAAGTGGGCTACCAGATGTGCTGCACAAAAGGGTTCCACCATCTTGTTTTTGGTGGAATTAACAACTCTGGGACAGGTTTATGCCCACTCCCCACAGGAAGTGGTTATAATGGGGGGTGTAGTGACCCCAGAGTTAAGTACCCCATTGGCTACTACCCTTCACTCCCCTTAACGCCCCAAAATTTAGTATTTAGGTGGCCCCCTGACACCAGGAACTCAGATTTGTCTGCCTGAAAGAAGGAGGACAAAGAAGAGCCGAAGACGTGAGAACTGTGGACCAGCACCTACCTAGGCACAAAACCTTGCCTGGCTGCTGTTCTCCCGACAATCACCGACTCGCCCAGCAGCGGAACAGCCTCCCCAAACCCTTGGTGGTCTACCCAGCACTTAATTGACCCAGCAACAACTCCCTTAAAGTGAAGGAGCCACTTCCCTGCATCAGCAGGCACCAACTGCATCTGCCCGGTACAGCGTTCTGTCGGCCCCCTGGCCCAACAAGGAAGCAGCACCCCAAAAAGGTCTTCATTGCTCCAGAAGGTCAGATCCTTCTCCCTGCCAAGTTTGGAGATCCCAGGACCCGCCCAGCACCAATACCTGAGGTACTGCAGCCAATTGCAAGCACGAAGGCTGGTTTGTGTTTAGTCGGAACACCTCCACCGCCAAAACTTACCTGTACGTAGAGGGACTTCGAGAAGCCAGCTCCAGAAAGAGAGTGGCCCTGCTGTGTTCCTTTTTCCTCTTCTGCAGGTACACGGAGAACCGTGAGAGCCTCTAACTCACTGACCCGCCGGACAAAACACCAGCAGCAGCTTCTCCACTATGGCGGAGCAGCATCCCCCCCCCCCCCCCCGGTGCCTCAAAACAGCAGGAAAGGAAAAATAAAACAATATTAAACACGTTTTATTATCGTTTTATTTTTCCTTTCCTGCCGAGTCTTTGGGGGCGGGGCCATGGGGATGACAGGCTGCAGGAGGAGTAGCAAGTGCACTGTGATCAGTGCGCATGACGGTTGGGCAGGCTGTCTCAGGATGGCAAAACCGTCATGCACACTGAAGCGGTCTCCAACCAGAGCTGCGTTGCCGGGTTGGAGACAGCAGGGACTGGCTCCTAGTATTACTGGTAGCGCAAATCCAGAGTGCTAAGCCCAATCCTGACGCGGCTTTCGTGCTGCTAGCAGCATGAAAGCAACGTCAGGATTAGCCGCAGTCGAATCTGGGAGCCTGTGCCTGCAGAGGAGAAGAGCAGAAAAGCGCGGCGCGTCCGGCTGCAGGTACGTTTTAAAAAAAATGTCGTCATTTGTCGTCAGTCGTCCCCCGACCCCTCCCCCGCCACTTTGACAACACCAGCCTCTACTGCAAAACACCTCTGCACCCGAGCTCCCCAGCCCGGTGCTCAATTAAACAGACTCTGTTTCTATGGTCCAGAGACTCTCAAGAGCCAATCCCCCCCCCTTGGGTTCTTCGGGACTGGTCCCCCAGCCCCCACCTGCAGCCTTTTTCCTACTGGTACTTTTCCCATTGACTTTAACGGGTAGCGTTTGAGGCTACCACTGCGTAAAGCACCTCTGCACCCGGACACCCCAGGGCAGCTAAACTTGAACTGTTGGTGCTTTTTTAGACCTTGGTCCCTACTTACCTTAAGACCAGAAAAATAGTCCTGTAATTCACCTAAAAGTGTACCTATACAGTGTATGTTTTTCCCATAGGATAACATTACTGTGTTCGAGGCTCATGCCTCAAATCTGACAGCTGCCATTTTCTACTGTAAAAATTGATAACGTCGAAAGTACTTACCTGATTCTGATGTTGGAGTCGAAAATACAAAAATCTAAGTTATTTTTTTAAATCAGGCTCGAGTTTCTTCTTGATTGTACAACAAATGCTTAACACTACAGTCTGATAAGCCTAAACTGCTCACCTACACTACCACAAAGAGAACATTTGGGATTATTAATTTAAAGCCTGTAAGCCAATAAGGATCATCTGGACTTTAAACATAGTGTACCTCATTATGGTGCACTACATAGAAAAACAGCTTCCTACAAAAACATGAAACATTTCAGATGCTCATAAAAGAGCTTGTGCCATGCAGTCTCTCAGATGTGAAACAAAGACTTGGAGATTTAGGATTGAAATATGTGCTCTTTTCCTCCACCAAACTGAAGAATATCAGGGACAATGAAACTTGCTTCTTCACAGACCTCTAGAAAGTGTGGGACCGAGTCAAAACATATGCACTGCATCAATATAAACCACTTCCTCCCACTCAAAGATGTGTGAAACACCAGCCAATAGATCAACATGCCAACAAACACAATGAGAAAGGAGCGGGTAGTGTCATGCCTCTGGCACAGGAATGCATCAAAGAGCTCCAAGGACACGACACGCGAGGAGGCAAACACTGATCCAAATTCACATCAAACCTGGACTGCTAACTTAATGCCAGCTGGAACATCACTATCTAAGGTTGATTTGTTCTAATCATGGTCAGGAAATAAAACCTGAGGCACTAACCCTGACCGTTGGGTCATTGCAATTCTTAACCAGGCATTTGCTTCAACACTCATTTAAACTTGGGTGGGCCAGCGGGGTTTTTTTTTTTTTTACGGAGTTTTATATAGCGCAAACTTGACCCGAAGGTATCGGGTATCGGAGCGCTTTACATAGCACCAGTTGCGTTACATGAGGACACATTCAGTTTTTGTTAGGCACGGGGAGATTAAGTGATTTGCCCAGAATCACAGGATGTTCAGCGTCATTGCTGAGACTCGAACCCGGTTCCCCAGATTCGAGGTCGACCGCCCTAGCCGTTAGGCCAACTCCTCTATCCTTGAGGGCTTGTGGGCACAGCGACCTCCAGGACACCTTCCCCTCCCCAAACATTTATACCAACTGGAATTAGCGAAAAACGGCCATTAAGTGCAAATCATAGTTATTTTATTTATGGCGCATTGGGAGCAACTGCCTTCAGTTCAGGGGCGGGGCTGCCAAGAGTTATATGCCTTACAGTGTTCGATGGGTCACCATTGGGTAGATACTGCATGAAGACTACAGCACACAGTCACGGGGTAATAGGGTATGGACAGGGCTTTAAGTGGGATCAAAAAACTGGGGGGTCTCTCAAAGGGGCGTGGTCAATGTAATTAGGGGCGTGGCTAAAACACGTAAGCCAAAAATCTGTGATTAGCATAGTGTGCCCACCAACTTGTATTTTTCTGGTTCTGTCATTGCATACGGATATATGATACAACAAGTAACATCATACCTTCAAGTCAGGACTATTGGCTTTGTCAATGGTTGTTAGTTGCATAAGATAAATAAGCAGCAACTGTGGCTTGTATATAATATTGAAAAAGCTTCCACTTAAAGCCCTGGTGACACCACGACAATGTTGCTGCCCCAGAGTCTCAGACAGAGAAGGGAAATCCAGAGAGAAAATGACTCTCTTTAAAGGATTTCCCTTCCCCTACAACCTCACCTGGCATGACGTCATGCCATAACTTCTCCACTAGTGAGAAGTGAGCAGTGTGAGCACGCGCACATCGATGTGACTGCTGTCACTGCAGTCCGGAAAAAAACAGACCGCCTGTGCCAGGGCACAAAACAGAGCCCGATAAGAGACCCGTTTCGAGCCCCCTTTTAAATAACTGCCGGTGCTCAGACCCGGTGAGACCCGGCCCACTTAAAGCCCTGGGTATGAATCTCAGGAGTTGGGCACCCAGCCATCTAGTCATTGACCTGGGTAGAAAAGCAGGCCCATGACAATAAATTACACACATGGGCTCACCGAACATATTTTAATTCCTCACCTGGAATGTCAGGGGAATGAACAATGCGGCGAAAAGGTATGCAAGTCTATCCTACACCGAGAAGAAAAGGACTCCCATTTCTTACATGCAGTAGACTCACCTCACAAAGATGGAAGGGATGGTACTACAGAAAGAATGGAGAGGCCAACTGTACTTCACAAACTTCTCAGCCTACGCGGGGAGGGGGGAGGATACTAACATGGATCTTCCTCAAGTTGCCTTTCCAAGTTACCAAATATATGCTGGACAAGGAAGGTTGATACAGCAAGAGCAGTCTGGATGTGCCACTGATTAATATTTACGCTCCTAATTTTGATTAAGCATTGTTTCGAATATAACCAAGAGGGGACGGCCAATGTGTGGAATACAATACTGCAGGCTCTGGAAGGGGACACTGTGGGCAGACACTTCAATTATTTCCAGAATGAACTACAGATCAGCACTCAAAGTGCATCAAGAAAAGTATGGGAATTGTGATACTGAATGAAATGGGGACGGGGACAGTTAGCATGGGGGCAGGATCAAAGGCGTGGCTAAAAAGAACAAACTATTCTCTAACTATTTTGTGTTTCACCTTCGAGTAACTGCATATAAAATAAAGAATACCTTAAATGAAATATAATTGCAAGTTAAACTAATCAGTGAGCGATGACCTATTTATTTTACGTTATGAAAGCTCTATTGGTTAATGTGATCACTGCTCATGTTTGTATATGTAACCAGAGAGTTACAAAATTGAATCCTCGTTGGTGCATTGAGAAATAGTAACTTTGCTTCTTTAGTACTCTGAGGTCTCAGCCTGCGACAGAAAGAACTGTGAATATGCAAGTCAATATTTTAAACTTACATTACACAGAGTATAAGACCGGTTGCCACAAAATGCGCAAAAAGATTATAGTACAAAATTGAAAAACGTGCTTCCACGATACAGATTTTAGTAATAGACTAAATCCAGTGTAAACAATTGTTATAACTATTAAAAGCATGCACTCCACAGGTCAGCTGATAACACCGTCGCAATACCACGATTACTCCCGCAATTAAAGTAAATACCGACTTCCAAGCAGGCTTTACATTTGAAGAGTAAACAATTACGCATATTTACATTTCTTTCAGGCAGCAGACACTCTGGCACAAAGGTTTGTTCCTTGTTTAGCTGTCTGTCCCTTGCTCGACATCACATCAATGGAGACTCCTCCCATCCACTTCAGCTGAGGCTTCTCAACTTTAGGAATTGACAGTTCCAGGACGGTTGTCTTTTAATAAAAAGTAGCGGAACTGTTTTTGTCAAATTAATCAAGTATGGGCACGTCGTGCCCCTCAGATCCTGCCCACTTCGACCTCTGCTGCAGATTTATATCAAGTAAATACTCCAGTCCAAGTGCTAAAGTCTTAGCCGAGTTGGAATCGAAGTAGATAGGTGGGAATTGAAGTTCCAACACGATCACACTGAAGCCCACGAGTCACCACAGAGGCTGACTCAATAGTGAACAAGCGCGGCTAGAGCGGTCCACCTCGAAGCTGGGGAGCCCGGATCAAGTCTCGGCAGGGACACTCCATCAACATCCTGTGATTCTGGGCAAATCACTTAATCTCCCCTTGCCTACCAAAATGAATGTGTCCATCTGTAACGCAACTGGTAAAGCGCTCAGATACCTTCGGGTCGTGTTTGCGCTATAGATAAAAAACATATATTTTTTTTTTTTAAACTCAGCCTTGAGCCTAGTTATAGTTAAAATTGCCATTCTTGTGTTTTAGTTTTGGCAAAATTAAGCAGAGGAGGTTGGTGGTCATTTGTATTAAGAGGACTGTTATATCCTTATGTTTATTCTGTATTGGTATGTATTCTCATCTTGCATCTTTCATTATCACGGTTGCCTAGCACACTGGAATGTTGATCTCTTGGAAGCTCCAGTTGAGCAGTTGGATACTGGTGGCTGATGATGGGAGTTGATTTGTCAGGGTCCTTGGTGCTGATATCCAATTCTTGTGAATCAACCCATCTTTCCACCCTACATCCTGCCTGGACTTCATTATTCAGGATACAACATAAATTGGTGATGGGAGTTGCTTTGTCAGGGTCTTTGGTGCTGATCTCCAATTCTTGTGAATAAACCTATCTTTCCACCCTACATCCTGCCTGGACTTCATTATTCAGGATACAACAAAGACTTAAAATGAGATTGTATTGTATGATTAGAATCATCGAGTATAATTACCATCACATTAGTGAATTGGAGCCTAGGCGACCGATGGACTAAGTTGGGGTGGGAGGGGATACTGTATGTTGAATAGTTTGTTTTTCATTCCTTGGATATTAACAAATGTTCCTACCGTTGATCAGGGTTCAGTGTTAAATGGAGAGGTCAAAGTTGTAGTATCAAGCCAACAGCTCAGTCGAGTGCTCAAATGTACGTGGCATGTCTATTCATTGTTATTTGCTTTCATATTTATT
Source organism: Calotriton arnoldi (assembly GCA_963921515.1). Classification (NCBI taxonomy): domain Eukaryota; kingdom Metazoa; phylum Chordata; class Amphibia; order Caudata; family Salamandridae; genus Calotriton; species Calotriton arnoldi. The sequence continues at coordinate 385,594 of CAWUFW010006840.1, read as the reverse complement.
ATTGAAAAAACATTATTTCAAAAGCACCCATAAAACACCAGCTGTATGTGCATTACTGAGAGTATATCCAACAGACCATTGTTTTGCAGAAAGAAACAAACAACATTTATCTCAATTAAACTACTAAAACATTATTCATTTCGAAAACTAGATTCTAAAAGAATCACTGCTCAGCACCATAAACTATGCACTAAATCAAGCACTTTTGTCTTACGGTTTTAGGAATAACCACCGGTAGTAAAGGTAAACTTGGACTTATTGTCTGTTAAATCTTCCTCTACAAACCCTTACCTGGACGTTACAATCCACCATGCATTCTATAATGGTCATTTACTTGATTTCACACATTAACCTCACCTCAACTATTTGGAAAAGTAGTCTACAATGATTATTGCATACTAACCAATTAACCCTTTTCCCAAGAATGAGTCACAAATGTCCACACCAAAGTTTCCATGCTCACTTAAGGTGTTGACTAGGAACAGTCTGTTGACAGTGCACCAAGGTATGCAACCGCTGACATCTCTCAAATTGACTATCCTTCCCTGGCCAACGAATATCATTTCTTCTCCCAGGTTTCATATTGGACATGACCCATGATTCTTTTGAAGCAATTCACCAATCTGACCTTTATATCAAGTCTATTCAACTCCTCTTTATCCCATTCTCTCGGCCAACCCAAATTGAAACAACTCATAACATCATTAAATTCTTGAAAGTACCAATACAAGGACTACCAGCATTCCTCATACAGAAAATGATCTCTTTTGAACATCTTACTGCCCAAATTGTCTTTCTACATTCCAGTAATAACATTCCATAAGCAGTGAAGTACATTGCAACACCAAGGAAGAAGTTTAAGAGTATTCTTTAGACAGAAATATAGCAACTTCAGCCACCTATACCCACTATCTTGCTTCAACCAAACGTCAGGAAAACAGATCCACTCCCTGACAAGAGCCAAAATACTTGTCAAAAGTAGGCAGAACAAAAGGTGGGGGTAATGTGTCTATGATGAATGCATATGGGCTTTGCAGGAAAACACAGAGAATCTATAGCACACACTTTACTTCTTCCCCCGATAGACTGAAAAAATGAAGCAGCTACTCAAAAAGTGAAATGAGAAATCCATAGACCAGGAAACCTAATTAAGTGAAAGATATTTACTGGGAGACTAGACTAATACCTTTTGGTAGGTCCTTAAAATTGGGAAGATGAAACTGAATAGGATGGGGAAAAAAAAAAAAAAAGACAGGTGAACAAGGATGTAGATAACCCAAACAACACTGCTAAATAGGTAGCCAAATACACGAAGACGAATAAAGAATACAGATATTTTAACAGATTCCATCTCTAGAGCAAATATTCGAAAGCTACTACAGAAATCACAAATTAACTCATTTATGGGAGTACCCTTTATATCAAGGATAAATCAAAATCCTGCAAAGTGCAGGAGTGCAATCAACAATGAAAATAATTATCCATCTCCACATGACCTTAATCAAATTGCACTGTATCCTACACTGCAAGCTCCTCACATCTTGATAAAAAAAGCTCTACCTTTTATATCCAAGAGCCAAAGAGGCTAACACTATATAAAGATGAATAGTGAAGAAAAGTTACTTACCATCGGTAACGCCTTTTCTGGTACAGACCATCTAGCCCCTATCTAACTGCAGATTCCTCACCTTGTCATATGGCCGTTAGGGTCATTGTCGACATTGCTAAGTTAGCATGAGCTCTGCTGCCATGATGCTGCTTTTGCGAATGTTACTACATGACTTTATTTTGCACGACTGTTTGTGCCTTTCACATGAGAACCTTCTGCTTTCTGCGTTCTCTGCCGGTTCCTGGAGTTTAGTCTGAACACGATGTGCAAGGTCGATAAACAATGCCCCTTGTTATTCTGTTCTGGTCTGGCCCTAGCACCTAGACAAAACATGCTAACACAGCTGCGACTGCTGGAAACTTGTGCTTTGATATTATGGGTATGCATGTTGGTTTAACACACACTTGGAGAGGGACCTTTCCAGGGAGAAGAGCTTTGCTGTTCCTATGATGTAAAGATCCATCTGGCACTAAGGTATGGGGTCTGCTGACAAAACCCAGAGATCTTTTATATAATAAAACTTCTTCTGGCCAAGGGGAGGGTGGTTAGGCCTTATAGTCCTTTATCCACTGTCTGTATACGATGAGATCCCCCTTCATAATCTATGGACTTGCTACAATGCTAACTGTTTTAGGTTTATGCGTTTTGCTGCTGGTAGAGGCTCGTATACTGCATTATAGAGCACTATAGTTAAAATAAACATTTTGAACAATAACAGTGACTGTCAATTCTTATTGTGGACAGGTACGAGTGAGTGAGCGAAAGGGTACGTCTTGCTACCGCGATTCCTGAGAGAGTCAGGAGTGTTGCGTTCTGCGGTGTCTAATCATTTGCATCTTCATGATTATGTAGGAGAGCGAGTGAGACACTATAGCTAGTCGGTCCTGAGATTTTGGGTACTGAGGTGGTAGGAAGGCTTAGCCCCTATACACCGAGGTCCAGTTTTCCTGCGCATAGTTCTGTGTATGTGCAGAATCCCTGCAACATGGCGCCGCCAACGTTTGGTCTGGTTCTTATCTGCGAGACTTCAGAGTAGTGCTTGAGCTTGTCCACAATCCCCTCACTTCTGTTTCTGGAGACAGTTGTGACGGTGTAGCCTCTTATATTGAGATTTTATAGGTTTTTCAAGCTTGAATTTTAAAAGGTCTTTTTCTTTCTTTTACCCGTTGTTGCGCTGCTGCTCGTAAGTTGTTATCCTCTTGTTTTGATTATGGCGGTGGCCATTGTGGGTCCTAACCGCGCACCAGTTACCGCTTACTTGACTCAACATGGAGTCCCTAATGCCGGTGCTGATCGTATTTTTGTTGAGGAGTCGGATGCAGCTCACCGCTTTGAGGTATTTTATTCTTGGGTCCCCTTACTGGCAGTGAATGGAATGATAATTTTTTTCACGAATATACTGCCACCGCAATTCCGCTGGATTATCGACCTTATCCATCTCTTGAAGTTCCATTAACAGCTTGGCAACACACCATATGGTTTAATGGTGCCCTTCCACACCCTCTGACAGCGGTCCGTTTAGGCCCCTTACCGATTGATGGGGCCACATGGCCCGTTTTGGCTGGGTATACCCCCCATCCGAATTATCTTAATGTTCCAGTCGCAGAGCTACGCGTATTACATACTTCGTTAATAAGTGTACATAGAGCTGTTATACAGTTCATGTTGCGCAACATACAGGTGGGACCACCTGGAGTTGCTGCACAACCACCGGGTCCCGGTGGTGTAGTTATTAGTCCTGTCATGATTAATTCAGTGAAGGACAAGCGTCCGCAAAGTAAGGACGAGCTTCCTTATTGGCTTGCTGAAAAATTTGGGCAACTCGAAGCTGTTTTTCCAAATACCACACCTGTGGAGAAACACAGGATTCGGACTATGAGCTTACCTAAAGGCCTTGTTCCGGAGTTAGCTGATTGTAACACTTGGGTAGAGTGTTTGCAGCAGTATATTCAATGTGTTTCGGCACCCCCTCAATGACCGTTCTCCCTTCCGTGATAAAACGTGTTCAGGATGAACATGGGGGCGAGGCGGCCCTGGAGTTGGGAATGAGACTGGGGGGAGTGTTCGACATTGTTTGCGATATGATCCTAGCTAATGTGAAGGGTGAAGCTGTTAGCTTGCAAGTGGCACAACGTTTGGAGGCTGTTGCGGACGCAGACAAACAGCGCAAATTGCCAAAGATTATTGCTAAAGCTTATAAAACCGTAGGGGGCAATAGTCTGGGAATTAAGCCTTTTACTCAACCTCAACCCCAAACTGATAAGGATAGGCACCCGAAAAGAACTGGAAAAATAAAAAACCGGGGCAGCAACAACAGAAGCAAGGTTCGCGCGCTGGTTCGCCGACACCCAATTCTTCTGAGCGTACTTATGATTTGCGCGATCGTGCGAAAATTAAGACTCCTGATGGATTTAAAGTCCCTGATCAGCGCTCTCATTCTTTGCAGGACACATCGGACTCTCAAGTCGGTGGTGGGGAGCGCCAGGATCGCGGCACAGGTGTCACCATTCAACAGAGACGGGATCAACCTCAGCAGTTTGACGTAAAAGACAAGCAAGAGGGGCGTGGCCAAGCCGGCGACGACGAACATGGCCGCCTGGCTCTGAAGCTCCGTTGAGCTTTCCGGCCCACTGGCGTATTCCTGCACTAAACACCATCAATGAGCCCAGAACTTTACTGCACGCTGCGGCGGAGAACATGCTGAGTCCCCGGGGCTGACTCCGACCCCGCTGGGTGCCCGCGTTCGGGAGTGGCGGCGTGGGGCGACGGCTGGACCGGCCCCCCTCCGGACGGGCGGGACCGAAAAAACCACCTGAGGCCGGGGATGCTGTTGGGGCATACGACTCACGTCGGCCGCAAATGAGGTGAGCGGCGCTGCACCCTCCCGGGACCTGTGCTCAGCCCTGATTGACGACAGCCTCCCTCTGCGGCGCGCCATCGGCCGTGGAATGGCTCGTGCCTGGAGGGCCGGCCGCGACGCGCTGTAACGCGTGTCGGAGGTCCGGGCCGAGGCGCGCTGGGCCTCGCAGCACTCTTCCTGCTGCGGCGGGACTCCCGCGGCCCTCCTTCTGGATCGCATCGGCCTGGGGGCGCTGCTAGAGAGGCCTGGAAACTACAATATCCTCAGGTATGGAGGCAATGCTCTACGACAGTGTTGGGGGTCTGCCGCCTCCGCGAGGCGGTCCCCTCTACATTACAGCACAATCCTTGATCTGCACTGATGGCGGTTGGCTTCATGCGTGGGGCCCCACGCCGTCTCCACAGAATTATTGCCATCGCAGCTATTGCCCGCAATGCCCGATGACCCCCCATACAGCTAGACAATTCTACTACCTGCGCCACATCCCGCTCAGCGACACTGGGGTCCCTCTTTAACCTACATCTTCTTCTTGAGTGCCTCATCATATAGCACCAAGGGAGAGGGTGACCGATACGTGCTACACCCTCTAAGGCTTGGGAAGCCGAGATAAAGACTCTCTGGCACGGCATGGGCCGTAAAGACCCGAAGCAAAGGACTTTGCCATTCGAGAAACTGGGTGCCACCGCTCCGCAACAAGACCCTACTATGGCTGAATCGGTACCAACAGCGGAGCAAGACGATACCTTATCAGTCACGGCGGCTTCCCTGCTCCGAGAGATGCGGGCGGGCTTTAAGGCATTAGACACTCGCTTTGATTCCTTGGACAAAACCATTTCGAATCTGGGTGCCAAGCTCCAAGTACACGACAGACGGCTTGATGTGGCTGAGGCACGCATCTCAGACATTGAGGATGGGACTGCGCAATCCGCCAAGCGTCTAGAAAGAGTCGAGCGGATTTTGAAGGACGTGGCCATCAAAAATGAGGATCTCGAAGCCCGCAGCCGCCGCAACAATATACGCATTCTTGGCGTTCCGGAGACGGCCCCCGCTGGCCGGATGGACCTCTTCGTGGAAACCTTGTTAATCGAGCTATTTGGCAAAGACTCCTTCACCGCTGGTTTCGTCATAGAAAGAGCGCACAGGTCTTTGGGCCCTCGCCCCAACCCAGGCCTTCCTCCCAGGCCTATTGTGGCAAGAGTCATGAACTTTCGGGACCGGGACACGGCGCTCCGCCTGGCTAGAGACAAAGGGGACATCTCCTGGCAGGGCGCAAAGCTGTCCTTCTACCCAGATTTCACGGCCATGGTGCAAGACGCACGGCGTAAATTTAATGGAGTCAAGGCTGCTATACGTAACTTGGGACTAAGGTATGGCATGTTGTACCCTGCAAGATTAAAGGTCGACGTGGATGGCAGAGCTCGGATCTTCGAAAACCCGACGGAGGCACAGGAATTTTGCCGTGTTTATAAACAGAACAATCGCCCCTCTGGCGGGGCGAGATCGGGCCCTTCCCCCCACACAGCGGATCTGAAGCGAGCGCCGAACTGTTTTCGAGTGCAGGCACAGGTTGACTCTGCATCCACTTTCATGGGACTAATTTCACTGTGACTCTAGGAATATGTTCTTAGATCTCCTTACATTGGCATTGCATTTAGCTGGTTGCTCACCGGGCGTTGCCGCCCCTCATGGTGTATCCTTTGAGAATGGTTTGGTTAACTCTGGGGTACTGTTGTTTGAATTTTACATTTTGTTGTGCAATGATATGGTACCTCATGTTATTCTTTTTGTTGGGATTGGCCGCGTCTCGGACGGGGTGCGGCTGGGAATGGGGGGGGGGCTTAACTTCAAGCATTTTGTCTCCAGGGACATGGTTGGTCGTTCACAGCTAAAGTTACTAGTTAACAGTCACCACATCGCGCAGCTGGCATTGATCTCCTGGATAGATGGCAAGAGTTGGTAACGTAGAGGGTCCCTTGGACCTTTCCCTAATCTCATGGAATGTACGGGGCCTTAATGATAATAGAAAGCGTAGACAAGTGCTTCATTATTTGCTACGACACAAAGTAGATATCGCTTATTTACAAGAGACTCACCTTCCCAAAACAGACAAGGCACACTTCGGCTCCAGCTGGGGAACACATAGATACTTTGCTAATTACAGTAACTACGCAAGGGGAACTGCCATTTTAATACACAAAAGAGTCCCCTTCCGATTTGGCTCCATGCTTAGTGATGAAGAGGGACGATACCTAGCGGTCACCGGGACTATACTGGGCCGGAACGTTACATTGCTTTGTGTCTATGCCCCCAACACAGATGCCCCTGACTTTTTCATTCCCTCCACACACGCCTCATTCAGCTGCAGCCACAGACGTTGATTGTAGGTGGAGATTTTAACCTATTACTTAACCCTGACATGGATTGTACCTCCAGGGCAGCTGACACCAAGCCGCGCGCCCGCAGAGCACTCCAGGAGCTGAGCGAACGATTCGCGTTGTTGGATGTTTGGCGCAAGCGTAACCCGAGCACCACAGAATATACCCATTACTCAGGCCAGCACAACACTCGGACGAGGATAGACTACTGGCTACTTTCCCCGACATTTATGGTTGGTGCACATCAGTAGGGACTCTCCCTAGGACTTATTCAGACCACTCCCCAGTGACGCTACATCTTAGGGTACCACGCCCAGAGGGCTTTGAACGTCAGTGGCGCTTCCCTAGTCGTGCCTTACATGATGAGGTGTTCAAAGAGGAAATACGAGACGCCACAGAGGAATATTTTGCTGTCAATACTGGTTCGGTGGACACTTGGGCGGTATTGTGGGAGGGCTTTAAGGCAGTCATCAGGGGCACATGCATAGCTAAACACGCAGGTGTCCTTAGGGATCTGCGCAACACACTTTCACGCCTAGAACGTGACCTTAAGACTTTGGACGAAGCCTCCGCAGAGCTCACCCAATCCACCTATGAGGGAGGAGACTGGTGCTCCTGGAGGACTACAGGGAAATAGCGGACCGGGAAATTCTATACCTAGGAAAATACCAGACGGCCCGACGCTATGGTGAGGGTGAACGACCGGGCAGGGTTCTGGCCCAGCTACTCCGGCCCCCATATCACAAAACCTACATCACTGAAATACATTCTCCGGACGCGCACACATACACCTCCACTGTGGACATTCGAAACACATTTTTGGAATATTTCACTAATCTATACTCCACCACTATAGGGAGCGACTGTACAGCCCAAGAAAGATATCTAGACGAGATAGCCTTAGGGTACCTTGAGAAGCACATGCAAGATTTCTTGGCGGAGCCCATCTCGGTTGCAGATGTTTTGTTGGCCATTGAGACCATTCGTGGCTCATCGGCACCTGGGCTCGACGGATTTTCCGGCGATTTCTATAAGGAATACAAAGAACTATTAGCTCCGCGACTCATAGAGGTATATGCAGAGGCATTGGAGTCACAAATTCTACCCCCCACCTTCAGGGAGGCAGTCATAATTCTCCTGCCCAAACCCGGTAAGGATCCCACACACTGCGGATCATACCGACCGCTGTCCCTCCTCAACTTAGATTACAAAATCCTAGCTAAAATTCTCTCAAATAGATTGTCCCAACTGATGGAATTCGTCATCTCACCGGCTCAATCCCGTTTTGTACCACATCGTTCCACCTCGCTGAACCTCAGAACACTTTTTTCGGTCATTCATCGGATAGGCCCAGACACCCCAGCAGCCGCCATTCTTCTCGACACGGAGAAGGCCTTCGATTCCTTAGAGTGGCCTTTCTTTTTGTCTGTGATGCGGCGCATGGGTATGCCTTTGGGTTTCATTGCTGCGACCACACTATTATATAATAAACCGACTGCTCGACTGCGCCTCAACTGTACACTCTCGGATCCTTTCTCTTTATCCCGAGGAACCAGGCAGGGTTGCCCACTGTCTCCTTTACTATTCATTCTGGCTATGGACCCCCTGATTCGTCACTTTCAGGAGCGTCACCTACACAGGGGCCTACAATTCAACACTGGCCCCCTCCTGGTCTCCTTGTATGCTGACGACACGATCCTTTATGTTAGACACCCTCACACTAACTTGCATGCACTAATCAGAGAAATCCTCCGCTTTGGTCGTTTCTCGGGACTGGGCATAAATTGGCACAAATCCATCATATTTCCGCTGACAGCCTCAACTCAACAATGGGATTGCGAATTTCCTTAGAATGGTGCGCAGACTCAGTTAAATATTTAGGAATACATATTCACTTAGATACCGCCCAAATCCTAAGTCTGAATTATGGACAAGCAGTCCACGCGCTCACGATTCAGATTGAGAGATGGCTGAGACTCCCTTTGTCACTTGCGGGTCGAGTGTCAATTCTAAAAATGGTAGTACTCCCCAGATTTTTGTACCTTTTTAATAATGTACCCATTCCTCTTACCAATGGCTTTTTTCAAACAGTGCGTACTCTATTGTCTAGATTGATCTGGGGTGGGAAGCCCGCACGAGTCCGCTGGGATGTCCTCACGCTACCTTATGAAAGAGGGGGATACGGTGTTCCAGATTTAAAATTGTACTACTTAGTTGCCCAATGTAGCTATGCTCATTCATGGTACCACCCTGACGCTCGAATCCCATATCTACGGCCGGAGTCTGATCTCGTCTTGCCTGGCCAGCTTTCGGCCATTCTACCGGTAGGGTTCCCTCGAGACCCAAGGGATATCCAAACTGTCTCCTCCACAAGCTGGGCGTGGAAGAAGCTTTGCCGGGCCATGGGCACTGACGTACTTTATTCGTCGGCCCTGCCCATCGTGAACCCTCGCTTGATTCCAATCACAGAGGAACGATTGGTCCAGCGCACACTTGCCAAATTTGAAATTTCACGGATAGGGGACCTCTACCCAGATGGCCACATATTTTCCTTAATGGAAGACGCACGTTTCCACACAAGCACCATAATGGATAGGTTCATCATGGGCCGCATCCGCTCCGCCCTACGCTCTACCTTCTCCACTTTTCCAATTGAACCCACCTCCTTTCACCCCTTACTATGGTGATAGAAAACGCAGACAGCATACATCTCACTTCCAAACTATACAAAGCATGTACAACACTGAGGCCGGTTGATGACAGCAAGGTCCGTAAGGCATGGGAAATGGATCTGGGCACGACAATAACAGATGAGCAATGGGCCGCCTGTTGTTCGGTTACACGTGACATCTCACTAAATAGCAGACACAAACTCATACATTTTAAATTCTTACGCCGTACGTATTTCACCCCGACATTAGCACATAGGATAGACCCCTCCAAATCACACAACTGTCGCAAATGCTCAGCCCCTCATGCCGATTTTGCGCATCTCACTTGGACGTGTCCGAAACTGCAACAATATTGGGAAGGCATACACCACATGCTAGGGGAGATGACTGATCTTTCTCTGATCCCTACCCCGAGGTAGCCTTGCTGGGTTATACAGTAAACTTCCCTAAAAGATTCGGCGATTTGCATCACTGTGCCTTCTGTTGGCAAAGAGAGAGGTGGCCATCCATTGGGGGCGCAAGTCAGCCCCAACTGTCCAGACCTGGCTACACAGTCTGGCGTACTGTAACGTCAATAGTGAAGTATACATAAGTGTTATGCCTAGCACTTCCCGCCCCAAAGATATATGGGGCCCGTATCGATTCTACATTGAGAAACAGCGCCAAGACGCGAATTCACAAGTGGAGGAGGGCTTTGTCCCAGAGGGAGTGGGATGAGATGTTCCGCAACAGGCTCTGTTCAGGGCCTTATTGCTGCTGTGTGTCATTAATATGTACAGATGTCTAGCAGGTGCAGACCACGAGTACGGCTGTTCCGGATTGGGAGCGGGTTTTTCCATTGGGATCCGACTATTGTTCTCTTTCTCTTTGCATGTCAAACTGTAAATGTTGTGGTTTAATATTGCCTGGTAATTATCTCACGGATTGCCAATTAGGATATTCATTGACAGAAATGTGGTTGACAAAGTATTCTGAAATGTTGATGAACGACTTCATATGTATAATATTTTCGTATTTTGTAAAATGGAAAATAAAGTGTTTAAAAAAAAAAAAAAAAAGACAAGCAAGAGGGACTGCCTCGCTTTCGACCCCCGTATCAAAAGAAGATGGTTGCCGCTTTAACAACAAAGTATGCCTCAGAACGTGAGAACGCTACTCCTAGACTGGACATGGGCAGTGACTCTGCTTGACCGCGCGGCGGAAGTTACCATAGTTCGGGAGGCACTGCGTCCCTGTCTGGAGGCAAGATCAACTGATACATTACAGTAGAAACAGCAGACACTCGAGTTGCACCCCCGGATAGACTCTGAGATTGTCTTCCAAATTGAGAGTGATATACAGCGCACAATTACAGCGGTTTTCTGGGAAAATCTAACCTCCTCGTATGACATTTTGTTAGCGGAGGCAGATTGGCCTCCACCATTTGTTTTGGCTGCTTCTAGAGGTGAGGACGTGATACTTCCGAGTTTTTCACCTTACGTCCCGGAGGAAGCTAAACAGGCTTACGCATCTGAGTCGGCATTGTCCCTAGCACCAGCGGTGTACCGTAATCAAGTGGGCTGGGATAGGGATTCACCGGCGCATGAGATACCATTAAGGTCTATGCCACAACCGCAATATCCAATCAGACGAGAGGCTAAAGCTCCAGTTTGTGACATTCTAACCCAATTGGAATATCAAGGTGTAATTCAATCCTGCCTATCACCGATGAATAATCCTCTTTTTCCGGTATCGAAGCCGGACTGTTCCTATCGCATTGTACTAGATTATCGAAATTTCAATAGTCATTGGCGTACATTTGCGGTACAGAACACTCACAGCTCTGCGCTAGTGAACAGCATTGTTCGTAAAAAATATAAGACAACACTGGATATATCCAATGGTTTCTACAGTCACAACTTGGCTCCTGAGAGCCGTGACTTGACAGCATTTACCCCCGTCGGAATTCAGAAAATTTACGCGTTTGCCTATGGGGTATAAGAACAGCCCGGGGCTTTTGCTGTACGTGTTGTGTCTTTGTTACACAGCATAGACCCTGATGCGTTCTTGGACGTAGATATTTATCTGAGACGACGAACTGATACCGCATCTTGTCAGAGTCGACCGTATTATTCTATCATTTGCCGACTATGGATATAAGTTTAACTTTGCTAAATCACACATCGCTTGTTTTGCGGTGCTCTTTTTGGGCTACAAGCTCAATAATGAAGGTAGGGGGTTAGCCCACCCCCCCACTTTCTGGAGAAATGTGCACACTTGCAACCTCCCTCTACACTGAAGAAACTTCAGTCTTTGCTGGGATTTTTAAATTTCAGGAGGACATACATCCCCAATTATGCCCAGCGCATCAAGCCGCTCTATGTGTTGGTACAACCTACATATTCTTCTGCCAGCTGGGTTCCGGAACATACCTATATTCTTCAATCTTTGCAGTCAGATCTGCTGATGACTAACTTCTTGTTGACAAGTGATAATTCTACGAACTTGGTCATATGTATTGTACCGGGGACGGTGGGTTTCACTTACTTAACGTTCAACGAAGGGGACACAGTACCTATTGCATACAAATCACATTTGTACACAGCAGCAGAAATGCGATTTTCGAACGTTGAAAAGATTTTGACTGCGGTCCAAATGGTGATTCTGAAAGAACGCTCGCTGGCTTCGCCTATACCTGCTTTGGAGGCAGTGACTAAGGCGAGTGTACCCATCTCTAAAGCTTTACATCCCCATTGGATACAATGGGCTACTTCTTTGACATCAGCTGATGTCACGTTTATCTTTGATCCTGCTCTTCAGACACAGGAGTTTTTGCAGTACAAACATGTTCATCCTCCTCTGTTGTCGCTGCTTCATTTGGATCAATACAAAGGAATCATTTATACCGACGGCTCGGCTCAACCGGCCATCGGGTCTAAACATGCTTATTCAGAAGCTTGCGCTATTGTGGCTGGTTCAATTGTAAATGGTGAATTTAAGTCTTCAATTGTGCATACACAGGCACTTGGGGACTGTACGGCGCAATTGGCTGAGCTGCGTGCTCTCGTTCTAGCTCTCGAGTTTGCAGATCCTAATGTGAATACTCTTATTGTGTGCGATTCTTACTACTGTGTCCAGTCTTTTAATGACAACTTATTCTTTTGGTGTCAGAATGATTATCTAGATTCTAAGGGCCGCTCAATAAAGCATAAAATGCTTTGGGTTCGAGTGGCGGAGCTTAGAGAACGTCTGCCACTCACACATGTTATTCATACTCTTGGCCATCAGCATGTGGGAGCACATGCTGTTGGTAACTCTTTGGCTGACGAGGCAGCCAAATCTGCAGTAGCCACTTGCTCTGTTGCAGCAGTTACAAGATCCATGACTAAGATAGATAATGAAATTCTGGCAGCTATTGCTGCTACGAAGGATGGAACTGCTTACCCGCAGGGCTTCCCTTCAAAGTATTCTTATCATTTATCTTCTGAACAAGTTCCTTACGCTACAATCCCGTCAGTTGGGGATCGGCTGATTCCCAACCTGGACCGCAGACTTCCTTCGATGATAGCCGCACATGAAGGCATGGCTTCTGCACATGCCGGAGTGTCTGCGACTGTCTTTATTTTACAGCAACGATATTGGTGGCGTGGTTTATATAAACAAACCCGTAATTATGTGCTCGAAATGTCATTAGAGATGTGCGTGTCTTTGTCGGGACGTTTGCCTGTGGCACCTTCCATTCTGACCAAGGTCCAGCATTCGCCTCTAAGGCATACAAGGACGCGATGAAGTCTTTGGGGGTGCTGGTGCAGTTTTCGTCTCCATACAGGCCTGAGGGCAATTCAATAGTGGAGCGAATGAACCGTGACTTAAAGCAATCTTTGACAGCTAGAGTCTTAGGTACTGGCATGAACTGGCTGGCCCATTTGTATGAAGTTCAAAGTGCACTTAATAATCTCCCAAGAAGATCTCTGGGTGGGCGGACCCCATACAAAATGCTCTTTGGTATTAGAATGCTTGTGCCAGACCTTGATGGTCTAGACGTTGTGGCGGCAGCTGCAACATTTGACGTAGATAACCATTCTACTATGTTACAGGACCTACATAAGACCCGTGACAGCTACGCTACTGAACATATACCCTCTTCCAAAGACACGGCAGTGCTGATTCCTGTCGCCGGCTGGCTTCCTAAGATTGGAGATCTGGTATGAGAAAAGCTGGAGATCAAAAAAGAATTTGGTCCCTCTTATCGTGCACCGGTCCCAGTTCTTGGATTGAAGGGTACTCGTACAGTGATACTACCACCTTTGCTTGGTCACAAAGAAAACAGATATATTTCGATAGACAATGTCAAACTACACGATCGGGCCTATTCTGAATAGTGTGACTCCCAGTGTTTCAAGTACCGCTATTTCCCTGAATCCGATGCCTTCAGCCTCTTCGACTAATGCCTGTGTCGTTGAGGGTGAGATGGAGACAACCATTGACCTTTTACCTGCGGTGCCTTCATCTTCCTCCAACGCAGACGTCGAGTATGCTTATCCTGCGGATGAGTCCCACATTGAAGTACCGGACAGTCCTTTACATCTTCAAGCCGATACTGCACTGCCTCCATTAATCAACGTGGGAGCAAGCAGCTATTTTGGGGACCGTACGAGCTTCTCTTATGACTCTCCCTCTTCGTCCTCCACTGTGGCACCTCCACCGACAAAAACAAGTATTTTCATCTCTTGGTTCAAAAAGACTTACCTGGTCCCACCCTGGATCTACATCTGGTTGGTGCTTATACTGATTTTCCTCTTCATGTCGATTGGGTTTGTGACAGTCTTCTTCTTGCTTGTCAATGGTCATGATTTGCCAAAATGCTCTGCTGTGAGGTTGGTCGATGGAATTCTGGCTCCCCATACATCGTCTAAATACCAAAACAGTTTCAAACAGGAGGGTCCTAGGGAGAGTTTAAAGACCTGCAAAAGATTCGATCCCCAACCATTAACATATAAAGACAATAGAGAATCCTTGGGTCTGTAAAATTAGAAAGAACAATGATTAAGCCAGAGACTATGCCACACAGAAGAAACTGTGGGAGATTCCCTTTAAAGGACGAAATCCCTCACTCACCAGAAGGTGACATGCTTCATCATATGGGATTCTCCTCTCAAAGGAAAAACCTAGTTCCTTCGAGGGCTACAACCCCCTCTATGAGAAGGAGGAGCTCAGGGATGTTTTTGAATGTCTGATATTCTGGATATTCTAAATCCACAAAGATGAGTAAAATAGTGTGAGCGAGGACGCAGCGCAAAATAAGAAAACTGGTGTAGAGAAAGGTGAAGATAAAACTAACTAGGGGCGTCCTATATAAATTTTATTAAGGGGCACCCTCTGCTAGGATTAAAAACAATGGTGCAACAGCGACATAAATGTTTTAGTCGCAATGATGTTTGATGAATAAGTGGTCATTGATGGTCGACATGTTTCAGCCTATATGCCCCAAACATCGGGCAAGGCTTTCTTCAGGACCTAAACAATGCTGCTGCCAATACTCAAGTGAAAATACAAATAAAGGATACAAAAACTGAACGTGTTCAGAGCCCCAAATGCTCCGGACGATCAAGAAACCTATTGAAAACAAACAGTAATAAAATTTCATATACACTGTGTGGAAAAGAAATTTCTCTTGGCTTAAATCTACAAATAAAGAGTAAAAAGTAAAAATAGAAAAGTATTTGGAAACAGTTCCTTACCCGCAAAAGCTAGGTAAAGAACTCTACCTCAGCCTGGCAACAGCTCAGGATGAAGGCACCGCTCTAAAAAGGAGAAGGTATATATTGATATAATAACAACTATTTAAATATCCTGTACTTATGGTGGCATTGTTGACAAACAACATTAAGTCATACACCCTAGTCAGAAAGTATTGTAAAGTAAGTTAAGAGGAAAAACAAAAATGGAACACACAAGGTCCACCATACATCTAGCATACACGTGGTTCAATGGACTCATATGTATAACAAATAGCCCAAACACACGAGATAAATAAACCAATGAAATCAATCAAGTTGCATATCAATGTTACAGGGTACTATAAAAGCCCATGAAGAAAAACTCCAAAGGGAAA
Source organism: Calotriton arnoldi (assembly GCA_963921515.1). NCBI lineage: Eukaryota > Metazoa > Chordata > Amphibia > Caudata > Salamandridae > Calotriton > Calotriton arnoldi. Next base: position 369,984 of record CAWUFW010006840.1, on the reverse strand, counting down.
TACAAAAAAACGGAGGGACTCCTACAAAAGAAACCCCTTCGAAATATAATATCGCATAGAGCTGATCCCTAACACTCACCTATCCGTCGGTACCTCGGGCCCATATAGAGCCTGCAACCGGAGGTGAGTGTTAGTGGTGAAACCACTTGTATTTATACTCCCCAAGGCTAATCTAAAACAGATGTAAAAGACCCTAATTGTAACGGGTCTGCGCATGCGCTGGTAAGAGAACACTTGTTTCCAGCGCATGCGTTGTGTCTCTGAAATCACAAGGGGCAAACCCACAGTACTGCGTGTAGTTGCCAAATATGGCGTATCTCAAGCAAAAAGAGAGACCAACTTTAAAAGTGATAGCGTATAAGTCGCATAACAAACAAAGGCAGCTATAAAAGCGGCACTTCAGTAATACGCTGCTAACAAAAAAGCAAAGCACCCATTTATTTATAGCAAGGTGCTGATCTCTAGCGCATGCTCAGATGACTCCAAGTAGAACACGTCGAGTCAGCAAACTGCTTGGTATACATCAGGACCTCAATAAGATCAAAAGAGGATAACTCTCCACTCGTATACATCAAAAGAGAGGAGAGAAAGCATACCTCTCTACTCTTATATAACAGACATAGCGTACCTCAACAATCGCAGGGCACAACTAAACAGTAAATAGACATGAAATGACCATAAAAATAGTCCCAGAGTCAATTTCAACAAAGGTGCGCTGTAAGGCAAGAACGCATATGTCTATATATATATATGTATATATATATGCCCATATAGGAAAGGAACTCAACTAGATGTTGTAATCAAACCTTAAAGAGAGACCCAGGGAATATCATCATTTAAACCCCGCTTGTCACTTTCCAATCTATGAACCCAGCGCTGTTCACGCCTAAACAGAAAGGTGGCAATATCTGTTATGTGATTAGGTATGTGCGGCTTCTCTAGAACCGTCCATTTGAGATCTTGAGGTGAATGGTTAGCTTCAAGAAAATGAGTAGTCAATTTAGTGGAAGACTTTCTGCAACGAATAGTGCTCTTATGTTCTAAGATACGGGTTTTGACTTTGCGTGTAGTCATCCCCACGTATCGTAGTGTGCAGGGACAGGTGATCAAATAGATCAACTGATCACTATTACAGTTCGTGTGGTTAAATAGAACCCACGGTCTCTCCGTCCCAATGTCTATTTCTGTAGTGTGTGACGTCTGAGAACACGCTGCACATGAACCACAAGGGAAATGTCCTCTCACCGGCGGCAAACCCCACAGAGTTTCTTGTGGACCTGTCTTACTACCTCTAGGTCTTGTATGTATCAAGCGGTCTTTTATGTTAGAACTCCGCTTGAACGCAAAAAGAGGACGTGGCAATGGTGTTGCCCCGATGTTCAAAATTCTCCAATTGGAGAGAATACTCTTTTTGATCTTGTTAGAAAAGCTACAAAATGTATGCACGCAAGTTAACCTATCATTAGCTGTCTTCGGTTCACTAGGTTCTATAAGAGCAGCTCTATGATTATTGGCTGCCCGTTTTAAGGATCTCCTCACTAGTTTCCTTGGATAGTCCCTAGCATGTAGTTGCGTGGCCAAATTGTGCGCATGCTCTTGATATTTAGAGGTAGATGAACAATTCCTTCTAATACGTAAGAACTGGCCGAAAGGCAAATTCTCACGCAGAGCTTTAGGATGAAAACTATGAAACGACAAAAAAGAGTTCTTAGACATCGGTTTTCTGTAAAGTTCAGTCCCCAAACCTCCATCAATGGAAAAAATCTTAACATCCAAAAAGGGGAGACTGACATTACTATGTTCACAGGTAAAGTTCAAATACTGATTTCTGTCATTGAGCCAGCCTTTGAAGTCCATGATAGATGATAGACCTCCTCTCCAAATCACCAACACGTCATCAATATAACGTTTCCATACACGTATATGTTTCATGTATGGATTCGTACCACTGAGAACATGTTCCTGTTCAAAGGCGTGGACGTACAGGTTCGCCAAACTTGGGGCAAAAACACTCCCCATGGATGTGCCCGACACCTGGAGAAAGAGTTGATCTTCATACTTAAAAAAGTTCTCCTTCATTGCTAAACGGGCACAAGCCATAATGAAAGATACAGGTGTAATAGTATCCAAATTTTTATTCATAAGCAAGGTCTCAATAGTGGATAGAGTCTCATCTTGGGGAATACACGTGTATAAAGACTCTACATCAAAAGAGACAAGAAAATCGAGCTCACAGTCAAACCGTATCTCTTCCACCAGCCGTAAGACATCTTTAGTGTCTTTTAAGTATGTAGGCATTTCACTGACCAAAGGCCTCAAAAAATGATCCACAAATGTGGATAGAGGTTCAAGTAATGAACCTAAACCAGAGATAATAGGACGCCCTAAGGGTGGTCTCACATCCTTATGCACCTTGGGTAGTGCATAAAAGTATGGAATAATTGGATGGGACTGGATCAAAAAGCCGCTTCTTGAGTTGTAATCCATCCGTTTGTGCTAGCCTCTTCAACCAAGATTTTGATTTCATTCTCTAATCTCTTAGTCGGATCTTCTCTTAATAATGCATAGAAGCGAGTGTCTTCCAACTGTCTGAGACACTCTGTCCGATAGGTGGCGGTGTCCATTATAACAATGGCTCCCCCTTTATCGGCAGGTTTGATAGTTATTGTGTCATCGTTGGCCAATGCCTGCATTGCTCTATGTTCATTATTCGTCAAATTTTGAAATTGCCTATTGTCACTGGCACAGATATTGGTAACCTGAGTTGTCACAGCTTTCTCAAAGGTAAGGACCTGAGAAGGTACTTGATGTGCAAGGGGGGTGAATGTAGATTTCCTCTTGAGACCTGTGTTGGTGATAATCTCATCACCTATATTATGCTCCCTGTCTCTGAAAAAGAAATTGAGACGGATTTTCCGGAAAAACTGAGCAAGTTCTTGTCTGATCACAAAGGGGTCCCCCCGGTGTGAGGGAACAAAGCCTAATCCCTTCCTCAGGACGGCTTGTTCATCTGTGTTCAGACTACGTTTACTCAAATTTATCACTAAATCATTTCGTTGCTCGAGCTGGCAGTTGCTTCCATCATGCTCCGAGTCGGCCGAACTGGCGGAGTATCTGCCCATTGTACCTGGGCCTGATGATTCCGCCGTTTCCCTCTCGACCTGCCTTGGCCGAACCCTAAAAAGGCTGGTGGGAATATGGTTGTGGTTGTGGTTGATATGGAAACATATTTCCTTGTGAAAATGCATTAGGAAAGCCAAAAGGGCTGGTGCCCACCAATGAGGTGGTGGTGGAGTTTGGGATGGAAAACCTCCTCGATAGCCTCTCCAAATCCTCAATGACTCTGGGACTATTTTTATGGTCATTTCATGTCTATTTAATGTTTAGTTGTGCCCTGCGATTGTTGAGGTACGCTATGTCTGTTATATAAGAGTAGAGAGGTATGCTTTCTCTCCTCTCTTTTGATGTATACGAGTGGAGAGTTATCCTCTTTTGATCTTATTGAGGTCCTGATGTATACCAAGCAGTTTGCTGACTCGACGTGTTCTACTTGGAGTCATCTGAGCATGCGCTAGAGATCAGCACCTTGCTATAAATAAATGGGTGCTTTGCTTTTTTGTTAGCAGCGTATTACTGAAGTGCCGCTTTTATAGCTGCCTTTGTTTGTTATGCGACTTATACGCTATCACTTTTAAAGTTGGTCTCTCTTTTTGCTTGAGATACGCCATATTTGGCAACTACACGCAGTACTGTGGGTTTGCCCCTTGTGATTTCAGAGACACAACGCATGCGCTGGAAACAAGTGTTCTCTTACCAGCGCATGCGCAGACCCGTTACAATTAGGGTCTTTTACATCTGTTTTAGATTAGCCTTGGGGAGTATAAATACAAGTGGTTTCACCACTAACACTCACCTCCGGTTGCAGGCTCTATATGGGCCCGAGGTACCGACGGATAGGTGAGTGTTCGGGATCAGCTCTATGCGATATTATATTTCGAAGGGGTTTCTTTTGTAGGAGTCCCTCCGTTTTTTGTATTTCCTTTGGAGTTTTTCTTCATGGGCTTTTATAGTACCCTGTAACATTGATATGCAACTTGATTGATTTCATTGGTTTATTTATCTCGTGTGTTTGGGCTATTTGTTATACATATGAGTCCATTGAACCACGTGTATGCTAGATGTATGGTGGACCTTGTGTGTTCCATTTTTGTTTTTCCTCTTAACTTACTTTACAATACTTTCTGACTAGGGTGTATGACTTAATGTTGTTTGTCAACAATGCCACCATAAGTACAGGATATTTAAATAGTTGTTATTATATCAATATATACCTTCTCCTTTTTAGAGCGGTGCCTTCATCCTGAGCTGTTGCCAGGCTGAGGTAGAGTTCTTTACCTAGCTTTTGCGGGTAAGTAACTGTTTCCAAATACTTTTCTATTTTTACTTTTTACTCTTTATTTGTAGATTTAAGCCAAGAGAAATTTCTTTTCCACACAGTGTATACGAAATTTTATTACTGTTTATGTTTTCAATAGGTTTCTTGATCGTCCGGAGCATTTGGGGCTCTGAACACGTTCAGTTTTTGTATCCTTTATTTGTATTTTCACTTGAGTATTGGCAGCAGCATTGTTTAGGTCCTGAAGAAAGCCTTGCCCGATGTTTGGGGCATATAGGCTGAAACATGTCGACCATCAATGACCACTTATTCATCAAACATCATTGCGACTAAAACATTTATGTCGCTGTTGCACCATTGTTTTTAATCCTAGCAGAGGGTGCCCTTAATAAAATTTATATAGGACGCCCTAGTTAGTTTTATCTTCACCTTTCTCTACACCAGTTTTCTTATTTTGCGCTGCGTCCTCGCTCACACTATTTTACTCATCTTTGTGGATTTAGAATATCCAGAATATCAGACATTCAAAAACATCCCTGAGCTCCTCCCTCTCATAGAGGGGGTTGTAGCCCTCGAAGGAACTAGGTTTTTCCTTTGAGAGGAGAATCCCATATGATGAAGCATGTCACCTTCTGGTGAGTGAGGGATTTCGTCCTTTAAAGGGAATCTCCCACAGTTTCTTCTGTGTGGCATAGTCTCTGGCTTAATCATTGTTCTTTCTAATTTTACAGACCCAAGGATTCTCTATTGTCTTTATATCCCCATACATCGTACCATATCATGAAACGTGATCAAGCCCTTGTGAACATTTCGGCTTTCCCGGTCGCTGATGGCCTCATTTGGGATAAAGTTGCATTCGAAATCATGGTCCGACGGAGGTCCTCAAGATACCATACGTGTTTTGCGTTTCCTTAGGAGATGTGGTAACACAGGACATACATTCTGATGATAGGGATGTACAAGCAGTACATTCATTGTATTCTGATTTAATGTATTATGCTGCATTTGATGCTGAGGATTTGTATTTAAATTCTGCCAATTATGCTGATTTATTCTGTTATCAACATTATGGCCATCATTTCTTGCACAAAACAAATACGTTAAGACCTGTTTTTAATTACACGCAGTGGGAACATTGTCCAACTCCCATACATGGGAGTTCGCAAACTCTTAAAAATAAGTTCACCTATTTTACTGATTACAACACGTCCAATCCAGAATCTTATTTCTTGAAATTGACGAGTCAATCTAAATTTATTTTGACACACACGAAATTAATATACTCAAATTCATTTAGAACTGAATTGGCCTTACAGGGTTATGATCACTGGAAAGATACTGTTATGTTTCATATAGGTACCCTAATATAGGCCCGGGGAACATCATACCCTTTCACCTACATTACCTCCACTACACTGTAACGAGCCTTTTAGGATTGAACCTTGACCTAGTTCTAGTCCTGGGTGCAGAAGGAGGGTGTCTCCTGAACAATAGAGTCCTATAACTCCATCAATAGACTCACACAGTATGAATGGATATTCATAAGGGTTCTTAGAAACCAGGCTGGGGCTACACCACCTTCCGCCCCACATCTACGTACACGGTTCATCCCATACGTCATCCTCAAATCCAACAATGGCTAATACAAGCGACAAAGGAGCCCTAGATACTTTCTGTATAAATATAGCACCGCTTGCTAGTGTTAGATAGAGGGAACCGAGACTTCCAGGCCGACACACTGACCAGAGATGCTGAGGCTCCTGCATGCAGACGCTCCAGCTGACAGTGGTCTGAACATCCCTTGTGGGGTGTCCAGCTCGAGACCAGGAGAGGCTCCTACATTCTCACTTCAGGTAATGGGGTTCGACTAAATCCTAGAGGGATTCTTGGCTTCACACCTACTCACATGCTAGGTACACTTAGGTACATCTAGATAGGCATCGTAGGAGTACGCGCTCTCTTTTATCACTGCATTTTATATTCATGTATTTATTCATGCGTAGTGCAAGATGGTAGAACTGTACTATCCATTTATATTCATAGTAGCGCTAATCATATCTCTGCTACTGTCTAATGGTTGTTGCAGCTCATGTATTCTACACGAGAATAACAACTGTTCAATAAACCTTTTATTGAAATGCTGAGGCGGTTTATTCTGTGTATCTCTGAGACGAGATAAGTGAGCACGAGAGACTGAGCGAAAAGTAGTACATTGTTTCCACGGTCTTGAGGGATCAGGGTTGTCATGTTCTGAGGTTGCCAGAAACTACTCTCTCCCCGATAAGAGGAGACACTAGTGGCACTGTGAGCTAGCTTATGCAAACAGGCTAACATTCTCGGTGGGGGTGCTCAGAGTTAGTCTGCCACCAAACCCACAGTTTATGTTATCCGAACGCGCAGGTACTGTATGGGTAAAATAGGAACTACACAACATGGCGCCCAACATTGGTTGGGCTCTTATTTAACAGTAGAATATGAGTAGTTCAGTCGTGCTATTCTCAGAGACCCCTACTCACAAAACACCAGAGACGTCTGTAGTGGGTGGGCGCGAAACTCCGCCACAGCTGAGTAGGCGAGATATCCTATTTATTGGCTGTTGGTTAATCAAGCTTGAAGGACATTTTATTCCTAAAATTGTGCATAACACCTTATCTTAGTTCCCTTGAACAAAACTTCTCCTTTTACAAAATGACTGAGGGCGAAGATAACCCAGTGGTGGCTAGACGCCTCTCAGTAGAAGATGAAGAGGTGGATGGAGTACTCATTGCACCTAAATTCAGACGTACTATCACCCTGAAACTACTAGAATATCGCTTAGCACCTAGGGGTGGCTTAGTAGCTTTCGTGATTGAGGGACACGAATCAAACAAAACAGAGATATTTTATTCGTGGGTTACATTACCAGCAGCAGATGCAAGAACACCGACATTTCACTACTATACAGAAGGAGATGCACCACGGGAATATGGTCCTTGCGAGGGCATAGAAGTTCCACTCACGTACCAGGAACACCTATACTGGTTTAAAGGCGCCCTACCCCATATAAGAAACAGAGTAAGATTAGGTCCGCTCGGAGGAGACGGTGCAACTTGGCCAATATTAGCAGCCTACACACCACATCCTGACATTGAAACAATGCCGCAGCCAGACTTACTCTTATAACACAAGGATTTAATTAAAATCTACAGAAACCCGACACAATATGTCATGAGGACTTTCACAGTCCAACCAACAACAGTTGCAACAAATGGAACTCAAATTCAGGGTACAGCAACTAAAATTACACCACAAACATTACAAGCAGTAATGGGCAAGATGCCCACGAAACGTGAACAAATGCCATTCTGGGTAGCTCAGAAAATAACTCAGTTAGAGGCAGTATTTCCGAATACTACCCCATTTGAAAAACACAGAATGCTAACAATCTGCTTGGCCATGGGGATAACACCACAAGTAGAGGAATGCACCTCTTGGGGCACAGTCTTTGCTGCCATATATACCAGAACACATGGTATTCCTTCATTAGCAGTAGTACCGGATGTATTGAGACAAATACAAAACGAGTACGGAGTAGAACCTGCCCTGAACTTGGGGATGAAGTTATTAAATAACTATGACCAGGTATCAGCCATAATACTAGCGAATATTAAAGGGGAAGCAGCTTCAGTGGCAATCCGCCAACGCCTAAGAGTTCAGTCCATTGGATCAACAACACGAACTGCCCAAAATAATTGAAACTGCGTATGCAGAATTAGGCAGAGACAGTTTGGGTGGGAAAGCATTAAAACGACAACTGATGGGCAGTCCTGAAAAGGACACTACCAAGCATACACCTGCTTCTTCTAAAAAGAACTGGGATAATAAACAACAAAAATTTAAAAACAGATCTCAATCCAGAGGTAGATCTCCTCCACAGGAGCCCTCTGAAAAAAGGTAGAACCTCAGGAATGGGGATAATATTCGGAAACCTGACAGGTATCAGGATACTGATACACGTTCCTCTCATTCCTTTCAGGGCTCGACGAAAAACTCCAAGAGAGAAGGACGGGCAGAACAAAAAGAAGAGCGTACGAAGTCCAGAGACAAGCAACACGCTCAAGACTATACTTCCAAAAAAGAAGACAAACCAAAATCAAAACCACAGTTTAAGAAGAAGAAAGTTGCAGGCATAAAGATCAGACATGCCCAGAATTCTGAGGACGCAGCTTTTGAACGGGGAATGGGCTCCGACGATGCTAGACAGTGCGGCAGAAGTAACAATAGCTCACCAGAACCTGAAGGAATTTCTGGTGACAGCGGACTTGAATGATTACATCACGGTGGAAACTCCAGACACCAGGTTGAGTGTCCCACATAAGTTACACAAAATAACACTCCAAATGGAGGGGGACAAGCCCAGGAAAGTTAAAGGTCTCTTTTGGGAAAATCGGTCATCTGGTTATGACATCCTATTAGCAGAACAAGATTGGCCGCCAACATTTGTTATGGAGTACCCCAGGGGAGAAACTGTAATTTTTCCATCATTCTCCAACCACGTTCCCATACACATATGCACAGGAGTGGGCGGTTGCCCTAGCTCCAGCGTTGTACATAAATCATGCCGGTTCGGATGAGGATTCAACCCACCACATGATCCCGTTAAACGTTTCACCAAATGCTCAGAGGCAATACCCAATAAAGCAAGAAGCTAAAAAACAGGTCGGGGAGATCTTAGATCAACTTAAATACCAAGGGGTGATTGAAACATGCACCTCACCAATGAACAACCCTTTGTTTCCTGTATCAAAACCGGACAACACATCGTCTAGTCTTAGATTAGAGACATTTAAACTCATGCACAAAGACATTCGCTGTCCAAAATGCACACAGTGCCGCATTAATGAATAACATTGTGCGGAAGAAATACAAAACACTTGATATTTCAAATGGATTTTCTGCCAAAATATAGCGCCTGAAAGCAGGTATTTGACCGCATTCTCAGCGTTTGGTTCCCAGCGGCAATTTTGTCGTCTCCCCCAGGGGTATAAGAACAGCCCAGGGGTCTTCTCAGCAAGAGTAACAGAATTACTCCAAAATTTTGATTAAGAAGCATTGTCCTATGTGGATGATATTTATCTGACGGACGATGACTTAAAAAAGCACTTGACCAGGGTGAGCACCATTATTATGGGATTCGCCTCAGAGGGCTACAAATTTAATTTTAAGAAATCTAAAATAGCCCACCTCAATGTCCTGTTTTTAGGATATGAGCTTTCAAGTGAAGGGAAAAGCCTGGCAGCTAACCTTTTTAGAAAAGAGTGCGCTGCTCCAACCACCAAAATCATTAAAAAATCTACAATCAATACTAGGATTCCTAAATTTCGGCAGAACATACATTTTAGATTACGCAGAAAAAGTAAAACCTTTCTGCGAATTAATAAAACCTGACTTTTCAGTCAGACATTGGACACAGGAACATTCAAATATCCTACGTTCATTACAAGAAGACATGATTGCTTCCAAACACTTAGACACGCGTAAACAAACACAACTTGGTGATCCGTGTAATAGCAGGTCAATGCGGGTACACTTACTTAACCTTCAATGAAGGCGAACTACTCAAAGGAAACATTCTCTACCTGTATAATCATTATGTGCAATACGTCACTGATTAAAGGTTACCTGAAATGCTGGCCTACTGACAAACACACCAAAATAGGGTATCAAAACATATCAAAATTTTATTATCAATTCATGGGATTTAACTTTTAAATAGATACATAATAAAAAACAAAGCACATCCCACACCACACACACTCAACCATTCAGACATCCAAATTCATACACACATACTCATACGTCCTGAAATTTAGGAGTCCGACAATACATAAATCATGAATGGAAAACGCGTGAACCAATACCCCCACAGAAACATAACATCAATAATTATCCATTAAAGAGCAAAAACACATTTTCTACGGAGACAACAAACATTAGGTGTAGCAAATAAGACTGAAAAATAACAATATATAATCAGACGATCAATGAAGTTCAAATCAACACATTCAAAGGTAAATCTCGGGGGAATTGAGGAGAGACCATAACAATTGAGGTCCACGAGGATATTTCAACGCCGACGCGTGTTTCGGTGTTAGACCCCAATATGGGTCTCACCTTTCTCAGGGCGCATATATCAAGAACAATGGCAATGGGACGTGCCTGGTCTTCAGTATGAGCGCACAAGTAACAGCAGCAGAATATCGGTAAAAGAACAAATGGAGAGATACCGACATCCAAAGAAGGGCCTGATTCGCAGGATATACACAGAGGTCGAGCTAGTAGGTCGAGGTCAAGAGAAATAGGGATCCTACACGGTAAAATAAGAACTGGGAGTCCCGTGTTTCCAGGGCCAGAATCGCTCCACGAGCAGCCGCTCGCTTAGCTTAATAAATAAGCTGCGTAAAGTTCAAAATACAGCGGTGGGCATCCAAACGATGCAGACACTTCAGCGCCTGCCGCTGGAGGATAACACTGATGGAGAAGCTCAGCGGAAAAACCGGCCGGTAGCCGGGTCAGCTTCAATGAAGGCGAAACAGTACCGATCGCATACAAGTCACCTGTACACAAACGCAGAAATGCGTTTTACTTCAACAGAAAAAATCCTGACAGCAGTTCAGACCGCTGGAGCAAGAGAAAGAGCACTGGCTCAGGGGAAACGCATAATTGTCGTAACCCCGGTACCAGCTTTAGAAGCCGCTACAAAGGCTAGCATTCCGAATGCAAAAGCTTTACATCCGAGGTGGATACAATGGGCTAATTCTCTTACTGCTACTGACGTTGAATACAGATTTGATCCAAGTCTAAAAACACAAGCATTTATGCAATACGAACAAGAATATCATCTACCAAATCAAATTTTGCCTCTAGACCAGTATGAGTATATTATTTACACTGATGGATCTGCTCAACCGGCCATAGGGAGTAAGCAACAATACAGCGCAGCGTGTGCAATCGTTAAAGGTCGCATGCGAGATGGAAAGTTCCATCCAAGTTGCATCAAAACGCAATCTCTAGGAGACTGCACGGCTCAGTTGGCAGAATTAAAAGCACCGATACTGGCACTTGTAAATACGGATCACAAATTCCCCACACTAATTGTGTGCGATTCCTTTTACTGTGTGCAGTCATACAATGAGTATTTACATCATTGGCAACTAAACGGGTTTAAAGATGCAAAAGGTGGCACAATCAAACATAAAATGCTATGGGAACAGGTAGTGGAGTTGAAAAACGACCTACCAAGGGTTCACGTGATACACACACTGAGTAATCAGCGTGATGGCGTTCACGTTGAAGGGAATTCATTGGCTGGCGAAGCCGCAAAGGGGGCTGTGCGAACGGCTTCCGTAGCTGCAATCACTCGTTCAAAAACGAGAATAGATGAAGAGATTATGGTGGCTGTTATTGCTTCAAGCAAAAACAGCGGTGCAGTACCAAAGAAATTTCCACTCAAGTACTCCTACAAGTTAGATGCAAACAACATTCCATATGCTCAGATTCCTGGAGTGGGGGATAGAGTAATACCAAATATGGATCGTAGGCAAGGTTTAATACTAGCAGCACACAAGGGTTTGGGCTCTGCACATACAGGCATTACAGTGACTATTTCATTGTTGAAACAGCGCTATTGGTGGCCTGGTCTAACAAAGCAAACTAAAGACTACGTCTTGAAATGCAACATCTGCCAGCAGATGAAAGGCTCCACCAGAACACGCCCGGCGCAGAAACCATTACTAATATCTGACAAACCTTTCGCATGTCTGTATTTGGACCACTGCGGCCCCTTACAATCTGATGGGGCTTACAAGTATATCATGGTTGCAGTGGATTCCTGCTCAAGATTCCTATGGGTTTGGCCTCAGCGCTCAGCTGACGCTCGAACGGTTATAAAAGATTAGCGAGGCTTTATCGGGACATACGCAGTTGGCACGTTACATTCTGACTGTGGCCCGGTGTTTAGCTCTCGGGCTTACAAAGAGGCCATGAAAAGTATGGGCGTTGCACTGCGGTACTCCTCTCCGTACCATCCTGAAGGAAATTCGGTTGTGGAGAGGAAAAACCGGGACTTAAAGCAATCTTTAACAGCTAGGGTATTAGGCAAGGGCGGTAGTTTGGTCAGTCACCTTTATGGGGTCCAAAGAGCACTTAATAACCAGCCCAAAAATTCTCTAGGGGGTGTCACTCCATATGAGGTCCTATTTGGGACGAGAATGTGGGTAGCTGATCTTGAGGATGAAGGCACAGTGGCGGATGAGAAACCATTTGATATCCATGATAGTTTGGCTGTTCTACAGGATCTAAATGAATCCAGGACACAGCAAAGCAACGTTGTCCAGAAACAGACCGCCACTGGGGAAGTCAAGGCAAACGCGGCAAGACCTGTCTGGATCCCAAAAATCGGGGATCTGGTCAGACAGCAAATAGCGGACAAAAAAAATTTGGGCCATCATACAGAAAGCCTGTACCTGTCCTAGCAATTCAAGGAACACGAACTGTTCTTTTGCCGTCCCTTGCCGGGAAAAAGGAGAAAAGATTTGTCTCAATCGACTTAATCAAACCACACTATGTGGCCGATACTAAACAGTAGGCCGCGTGGACTCCACAGTAGCAGACGCCTTCCTCTCGCTACAATCCAAGCAGTTCAAACAAAGACTCATCACGTTTGAAGAGCCTCCTGTGAGGAATGAAGGACTAAGCAACAATGCTATGGAACTCGTTCCCCTGGAACCCGAAGTTAATCTACAAAATGAAACTCAGAACACTCAGGTTGCAATCAGACCACTTCAGACGTCTACATGCCTCGACGAGAGCAAAATACGATTTCAACAAATCCCGATGCAATTCCTACAATTGATCGAACTGCTTCTGGCTACTTCATGAACTTTGATACGTTTTCTTTGGATCCAAGTGAACCGGAAACTACGCCAGCCCAAAAATCAAGTAAACAGCAAGCCAAAGACTTTCTGAACTTTCTTAAAAAAAACTTACCTGGTATCGCTTGGATTGAACTTTGGGTAATTACTGGGATTCTATTTTTTCTTTTCTGGCTAGGCTTAGTAATAACTTTTAGCATGCTTATTAATGGACGATATCTTCACCAAAACTCTACAGCCCGAAAGTTAATTTGATTTTAAAACTACATCAATCGTCTCATCGTGAACAGAGAGACTTGTTATCAGTGAACATCACAGCGGTTCCTATACCGGATGGTATAGTTTGGGACAAGGTTGATTTCGAAATATTCGGTCCGACTGAACTTTTAAAAATTTCTCATTTATTTAAAATTTCATTAAGTGATATCATTAACTCCAGTACATTTTCTGATGATTAGGACTCTGAAACTGTTAATAACATGTTGTCTGATTTAGAAAAAACTGCTGCATTTCCGAACACTGAAATGTTAGAAAGTAATTCAGACTATGACACTTTGTACTTTTATCAACATTATTGTCATCATTTTCTGCACAAATCTATTTCACCTAGAAATGTGTTTGAGTACCATCAGTGGGAACATTGCCCTACACCACCAAAAGGTAGTTCGCATACATTTGCACAGAAATTTGCATATTTTTCAGGCTTTAACAACACTGACCCAACCTCATATTATTATAAGGTTACACCAACATCAGCACTGAAAATTATGTTGACAAACACCAAACAGATTTACTCTGCTTCCTTTATTACGCAACTGTCTGAACAGGGTTTTGACCTATGGAAGGACACAATAGACTTAAAATCAGTCTGGGGTTCTAGGGACTGGCAAGTCCAGGGAACAGAAGCGCTATTTAGAGCATGCCTCATTCCACAGCAGATGATATTTCTAAACGAAACTGTGCAACAGACATCCTGTCTTGGATTAGCCAAGGTCAAGGACCTGAACACACCTCGATTTCCAACGCCCTCACAGATGGGAGGGTGGCCAAATTTGACTTCACAGGAAGGGGCAACAGTAGATGACATTTTAAGGTACAATAGATCAGACCCAAATTGGGAAAAATGGGTGGTTTGGCCCGTAGACACAAACATATGTCAAACGATTCTTGGGTATTACCGAAGGGTACAGTATCCACAGGCCAGACCCACGTTATGTACAAAGAGCATATCCAGGGGTAGTGACATCCTACAGTGTTGGGAAGTTGTGCCTTGATTGGCTAGAAACCTCAACACTAACAGAGGTGAAACAACACTTAGCCTTACTCTCACAAGACATGGATCTTAGGGATTTTTTACAAGGTCCCAGGAAACAACGTCAGAAACGTTTCATATATGCTGGCATTTATGCTGCCTATAATGAAAATTGGAAAATATCACAACAAGAGGCCGCAGAGAGAATACGGGAACTAGACCGTATTAACTTAGAAAAATCGTTGGTTGTGGTAGACAATGGGTTAACAACTTAGTCCTCCAGAATATTTTCTTTGGGCAACATTGTGTCTTCTGCGATAGATATCCTAGAACAAGATTTGGCCATACTACAACACGGGCAATCTCAATTACGTTCTATCATGTCATTGAGCTGGACTCTGCAATCTTTGCGTGCAGGCTTTGTGCCTTGGCATTTTATAAACAGTACGTCTCTGTTTTCTAAATATAATCTAACAGATAAACAGGTTGAAATGGCACAAAGGGGAGCTAAATATACAATGTTGCGAATTGAAAAACTGGACCGACTACCATTTACAGTAGCGGAAGCTCCGTCTACTGAATGGCTGATCCATGGCCACATAACTCTACCGGTCACTACTTTTCAGTTTCAATATTGCCTTGAACAACGGCAGGCGGGCAAATATGAAAAAAAGGGTAAGGAATACATTAGGGAATCCTGGCATTTACCGTATAGATTTCGATGCCGGAGTGGGGCTCGAGAAGTGTTTCTAAGTGGTACAAACTGCAAGAGCGCTTTGAGCAGTTCTCTCATGTGCCGGGACATTACATTGCACGGAGCATGTAATGGTTCGATAGCAAACTTGTCCTGCCACATGAAAGGGACTCCAGCTGCCGTGATCAAACCGGTATTCGAGCTGCTCTCAAATGGGAGTTACTTGATGCTGAACGATCAAGGTTGCTGTGGTATGCTTCCGGGCATTGCCTAACTGGTCACTGTAAACTCCAGGGTTACTTGCTGTATGCGAGTATGGTTTCCCCCAACAAGTACAGTCAGGGAGGCGCCGTTATTGCCTTCGTTGAATGTTTCCTTTATACAATTTGATACTTTGAGCAGACTGAAAGCCATGCTTTTACAGCAAACCGTACCCTTAACCTCCGCTCGAGAGACCTTTGCTCTTCAAATCACAAGGACCTCGACTGAGATACAAGCACTTATACGTACACACTGCCCCATTCATTTCGCAGAAATGGTGGGTCGTATCTTTAATATGTCTGATACGAGTGGTATTGTACACCTATTTAAGACCATAGGGTCAGGACTTCTTAGCACCTTTCAGACAATCCTCGGAGTTATCCCGAACTTTATACACTCCGTATTTGGAAGCATTTTTGGAGGTCGACCTCTGATCCTGCTATCAATAGCGGGAGTCCCGATTGTCATTTACCTACTACACAATGGACGGCCCAATTACCAACGAGATGGCAAAAGCTCTCCTGGAGCAGAAATACCATGAACGCATGGTACAACATCTGGGCACACCTCGCCTGAGGGAACTAAGCGCCTCTTGGTTCCTATCGTTTAGACCAATCTGGATGGACTGCATCCTACCTGTTCTTCGATGCCTGTTTTGCGGTGAAGAATGCGTGTTGGACCTCTGTCTGACACTTGCGACGGACACGCCTGCGGACTTGAATACCAGGCTGGAACCCTTGAGGGCCCATGCTCGGCAATGTCTCCAGCGTATTCCCATCTTGATGGCTGCATTCCTCGAGAATCCGCAGGTGCCTTTTACAACTGGGGTAAGCTTTAGCTCCACCACTAGCACCGAGGCATCAACTACAGCACTGGCTGCCTCTACACCAGCTATTGGCAGTACTGAATATCATCTGTGCTCTATTGACGTACTCTGTGAGGTGTTACAAGGACCGTCCCCTGCAGCAGCAAGCAGCGATGATGTTGCGTCTCCCAGCCAGGACATTTAATCTGTAATTGGCTCATCGTGTGCTGGGAAAGAATTCGGATTTTCATTTTTCTGTAAAGTTAACTAAATTTGGAACACTTCCTGAAAATTGACACTCTCTCGCTGAAAAGCATGGCCTTTTGACGCTTGTAGACATTCAACTTATATAAACGAACTCAATTAGGACTGTGGCTTAAGTGACAATTCCAAACAACTAATTTTCGTAGTAAGATTTTTAATTTTTACCTTTTTAAACTATTTTTAAAATAATTTTAAAACAAGATTTTAACGAAGCTCTTTTAAAAATGTTCTATGAACTACTGTCTAGTAAAGAGAATTGTACACTAGTATTTTTATCATTGTTGACTGTTCGGAGGAGGAGTGGGTGTTATGTTTCATATAGGTACCCTAATATAGGCCCGGGGAACATCATACCCTTCACCTACATTACCTCCCCTACACTACACTAACGAGCCTTTTAGGATTGAACCTTTACCTAGTTCTAGTCCTGGGTGCAGAAGGAGGGTGTCTCCTGAACAATAGAGTCCTATAACTCCATCAATAGACTCACAGTATGAATGGATATTCATAAGGGTTCTTAGAAACCAGGCTGGGGCTACACCACCTTCCTCCCCACATCTACGTACACGGTTCATCCCATACGTCATCCTCAAATCCAACAATGGCTAATACAAGCAACAAAGGAGCCCTAGATACTTTCTGTATAAATATAGCACCTCTTGCTAGTGTTAGATAGAGGGAATCGAGACTTCCAGGCCGACACACTGACCAGAGACGCTGAGGCTCCAGCGGACAGTGGTCTGAACATCCCTTGCGGGGTGTCCAGCTCGAGACCAGGAGAGGCTCCTACATTCTCACTTCAGGTAATGGGGTTCGACTAAATCCTAGAGGGATTCTTGGCTTCACACCTACTCACATGCTAGGTACACTTAGGTACATCTAGATAGGCATCGTAGGAGTACGCGCTTTCTTTTATCACTGCATTTTATATTCATGTATTTATTCATGCGTAGTGCAAGATGGTAGAACTGTACTATCCATTTAAATTCATAGTACTGCTAATCATATATCTCTGCTACTGTCTAATGGTTGTTGCAGCTCATATATTCTACACGAGAATAACAACTCTTCAATACACCTTTTATTGAAACGCCCAGGCTGTTTATTCTGTGTATCTCTGAGACGAGATAAGTGAGCACGAGAGACTGAGCGAAAAGTAGTACATTGTTTCCACGATCTTGAGGGATCAGGGTTGTCATGTTCTGAGGTTGCCAGAAACTACTCTCTCCCCGATAAGAGGAGACACTAGTGGCACTGTGAGCTAGCTTATGCAAACAGGCTAACATTCTCGGTGGGGGTGCTCGGAGTTAGTCTGCCACCAAACCCACAGTTTGTTATCCGAACGCGCAGGTCCTGTATGGGTAATATAGGAACTACACGACAATACCATTGATTTGAAATCGATTTGGGGTACTAAAACTTGGCAGGTCCAGGGGACCGAAGCTTTGCATCGCACATGTCTAATTCCGGCTCAAATATTATTTTTAAATTACACGGTTCAACAAACTACTTGTTTTGGCTTGGCTACTGCCAAAAATCTGAACATTCCGTCCATTCCTTCATTGGCCGAGTACGATAATTGGCGTAAACACACCAATCATACAATCGATACACTCAAAGCACTGTTTCGAAATGACAGTTTCATTATCTCTAATGTTGACCCCTCAGGATGGTTGTTGTGGCAAACTAATTCTAATGCTTGTCAACTGCGTTTTTATAATGCAACGACCGGTTTCACACAAACTAGACCTGAACTACGTTACCCACATTCGCATTCAGTCACCACATATTCGGTGGGAAAATTGTGTCAACAATGGTTGGAACACTCCACTCTATCGTCGGTGAAACAACACTGGTCTCTCTTATCGAGCGACATCAATTTGGCCGATTTCATCTTGGGTCCTAAAACACCCAGATCAAAGAGATTAATTTATGCAACTTACAATGAATTATGGAAACTATCGCAGATGGAGGCAGCATTCCGTCTGCGCCAAATTGACAAAGCAAATTTGGAGAAAGTTCTTGCAGTAGTCGACAATAGCATAAATACACGGTCTTCTCGCATTTATACTTTAGAAAATATTGTTTCATCTGTTAATGATATTGTACAAAGTGACGTATCTGTGTTATATCATGGTCAAAATCAATTACGATCCGTGATGCAATTTGCATGGACGTTACAGACTCTCAAAATGAGAAAAGTACCATGGGATTATTTGAACACTTCTGCTTTGTTTTTACCATTTAATCTAACGGATAAACAGAAATTCATGTCCATGAAAGACGCTACATACACGCTGTTACACACTGAACAATTAGAACACTTGCCATTTCCTGTAGCTGAGACCGATTCGGCTGTATGGTTAATTCATGGCGTTATCTCCCTGCCATTTTCGCTGTTTCAATTTAAATCTTGTATGAAACATTTCCCAATTGGCCGCTTTGAGCCCTTGGGTAGTGCCTTTCTCCATGAATTATGGTCCCTACCCTTCACCTACAGATGTCAACGGGAGGATACTGAAGTTTTCCTAACAGGGGAGGACTGCGATTCCACAGTAGGACACTCCTTAGTTTGAAAACAAGTTAAGTTGCACGGCGCTTGTAATGTATCTGCACCTAATCTGGCTTGTTTTTTAAAAGGGAGGCCTGTCCCGGCAATAATTCCCGCTCTCACGTTGCTTTCGAACGGCAGTTATCTTATTTTGAATAACCACGACTGCTGTGGCTTACGGGCAGGCATCCCGTATATAGTAACAGTTTCACAACGTGTTACTTGTTGTAGCAATGTGCTTTACCACCCCCGCATGGGAATGTAGTTAGTTCCATTTGGCCTTCCATTCCGACTTTGAAAACAGATTTCAATAAATTAAGCAGACTGGGGGGCGTGGCCAACCGCCGAGAAAGATGGCAGCACTGTGAGGCGGCTCCGTCCAAGCACACCAGTTCGAGCGTAAATCCGCCCAATGATCCGGGAACACTGGAGCCGCAATTGCTCCATCGTGTTCCGCACCCTGCAGTGAACGTTCCGCGCCGAGAACCGGGTGACTCCAATAAGAGGTGGTGGAGAACGGCTTTCCTCCGTGTGGACTCCGGTAGCGCAGCACGAACACAGGGGGAGGAGCGCTCTGAGCCCGGCCGCAACCGCGGTGATCGGCGCTGAGGCCGAAGGAGAACGTAGCACCCGGCGACCCCAGAAGCCTGCAATAAAGTGAGTGCGCATCGCTCCTGCGGGAGCCTGAACCTCGGCAGGCTCGCCAGTGTGGAACTTGTTTTGAGCTGCATGTTGGAGTTGGGGAACGTGCCCTGAAGAGGCCTGAGCTGAACGGGTACAATGTGAAGATAAACGGCGTCGGGCCGTTTCATCAGCCAAAACCTGCGTTCACTTTGAGAGTTCAGAGGAGAATACTGACTGGGTTGGCTTCGTCCGCAAATTAGGTGGGAGCGGAGAAGGCCGAATACGGGAGCCGTAGGAGTGCCTGCGGGTCCCTGTTGCATAAGCTCTCTGGAGTGACGTGGGCTCGACCATCCTTGCCGGCACATGAGGTGCGGTGACCCGAGCTTCGCGGCCGTGCGGCCATAAACGCTCCCAATCAAGGCTGGGACTGAGCGGACGTCTGATTGGGCACTAAATAAGAACTAGTCTCGGCCCGGGGGTGCGGAGGCGGCACGCAAATGACACCGTGTGTCCACTGGGCTCCATTGCGTCCACCCGGTTCTGGACCGGTCGTCAAAACTGGAATAAACCTGAAGGAACTACATGTTGGGGGGAAGTTTGAGGGCAGTGCCAGCACACGCAGCTCCGGCGGTGGAAACACTGAAGTAAGTAGCATACAGAGACTGCGCAACTTTGGCGACCTAGCCGCAGGGTAGCCACCAGCTGCATTACCAGGCGGGGGATCTGTTGGGACTCTACGTACACGTGTCGCTGCCTCCTTCAAAGTGGCCTGTTTGACTCTCGGGCTCCCCCGGCGCCACAAGCGGAGAAGCCCAGAGGCAATTGGGTAGTCGTTCGGCCTGGGCAGGACTAAATTGGAACCGGGATGTGGGCATCGACAGTGGATAGTGACTAACGACAGAAGCGACGAAGAAGCGGGCCGTCAGCATCCACACGAGGGGTGAAGACAACTTGGTGAACCTCGCTCGACAAGTGACGCAGAGGGACTCCTTGGCCGAAATAGTTGGCTCACCTGACAGCGCGTACGCCCCATTATGGCTGGAGGCCGCAACGCCAAGTCCACCATGCAGGCCAAATTAGACAAATACGCCTGGAGCAAGGGCGCGGGCGCTAAAGGAAAAGAACTAGACGATGGGCCTGAGAAGAGGCAGGAAGTACCTGGAACTAACCCTTCACGACATAATGTCAGCCATTACAACAGTTAGGACGTCACTGGAGTCCAGAATTGATAATGTCTCTACAGAAGTCTCACTGATAAGAGCCGACATGAGATCAATGAACACTAGACTCAAGGAGGTTGAATCAACTACAAGCTCCCTGGTCAAAGACACATCCACCCTCCAACAGGTGGTGAGCGACCTAAAAATCACGCAATGACAGGATGGAAGCTCAGCTGAATGAGTATGAGGGGCGTTCAAGACGTAACAACGTGCATTTTCTTGGTGTCCCAGCAAAAGCAGAAGGACAGGCAACAGACTTATTCGTGGAAGAAACTGGTTACGAACTATCTGAAGCCATCAAGATTGTCAAAGTTCTTTACGATCGAACGGGCGCACAGAGTGCCCGGGGTTAGACCAAAACCCGGTGCTCCCCCGCGACCCATAGTAGCGAGAGTCTTTAACTATAGAGACAGATGTTATATTACAAACGGCTCGCACATCACCTCCAATTGAACTCAACAGTAAGGTGTCCTTCACAGACTTCACGCTAAAGGTACATCGGCAGCGACGAAGTTTTCTAGAAATTAAAGAAGCCTTGCAAGATAAAGACATTAAGTAAGCAATGCTCTTCCCGGCCAAGCTACGAGTGGAATCGGAGGGAAAGGTCTGGTTTTTCGCTACTCCGGAGGAGGCATGGGACTGGCTCGAATGCTGGCGCACAGCGGGAAAGAAGGGTCACCAGAGCCAACGAGATAGACCAGGGAAACCACGAGTGGAACAGAGAGCACGATCCTCCACGGAAGAAAGCGCAACGGTTGAAGGCGATAAAGAGGACTAGTCAAGATTCTTTGCTTCTTTCATAGACTTACAGTGACTCTTGCGGAGAGCCCTACACGAACTTGAATTCCCGGCTAGTACGCCTTCAGGAGGAAGGGGAGATGAACTGAGCGGCCGACTACGAGGGGCAAGAGACGACGCAACTTGCAGTAAGATGGGGCAAATGGAGAAGCTAAGACACTGCACCAGAGTTCCTATAATGTAATTGTTGAACGGATGTGGGGTTGACACACGCACCACAAGTTTATGGGGTGGGCGATAGGCACTCTGCAAGTTTGGGGTGGCGGGAGGTTCCGATACCGCCATGCAGGGAGGCAGGGAGGGGGGTAAGTTTTATGCAACCGGGGGGAGGGGGGAAGAGGGGTTCCAAGCACCGAAAATCTCCGGCGAGCACCACATTGCACGCCCAAACGATCAGTCAAACCTCATCAGTGAAAGGGAGTGGGTTAGGTAATGTTTAGTTAGGACATTAGATAGTTTGGACAAGGTAGGCATTACACAAAAAGCTGAAGATAGTACAATTCATGCATTGGGAAAGTTGACACTGACAACGGGCAGGTTGAGATGGACGAAAAGCCCCCCGCAAAGACTGGAGGCGGCTGGAGGTCTTCCCTCAACGAGACACACACACGGCTACAGCATCGAAACAGGGGCTTAAATTGTTGTCCTGGAATGTGAATGGGTTCGGGGATAAGATTAAAAGAGGAGTTGTGTTACAATATAAAAAACGTCATTCCCCTGACGTGATTCTACTCCAGGAGACCCATCTGCTGGGCAATGCATGTAAAGCACTGACGAGATGGGGATTCAAACTTGTAGCGCATTCAGCGTTCGGCTCCGGTTCCCGGGGGTGGGAATAATGACTCGTAAGACATTCCAGATGACGAATGAACGCACATGGACAGATAACTTGGATCGATTTGTGGCAGTCTCGGGGACGTGGGAGGGACGGACGTTAAACTTGGTATCCGTATACCTGCCGCCGGGTCTTCAGACCCCAGCATTCAGAGACCTTGGTGATCTCCTGCTTACTTTACCAGAGGGTAGACTCCTAATTGGGGGCGACTTTAATTCAATAGTCTCGGATTCTTTAGATAGATGGCCCCCGAAAACACTACCTCCCGCTCGCACACAAATTCACAATTTTATGGAAGCTATGGGCCTAGTAGACGCCTGGAGGATACTCCACCCTGGGGAACAGCAGTACACATATTATTCAAGGGCTCACCGCAGTATGTCCAGAATCAACTACATCATAACGCTAGCGGACCAGTTAGAAAACGTCAAAGAAGTGAGCCACCTTGCCAGGGGTATATCAGACCACTCACCAGTATGGGCCCAAATCGAGGTGGGAGAACCCAGAATTGGTAGAGTAGCACCTATTAATCCATGGTATCTCAAAAACCCTCAAATAAAGGAGAAAATTGTACAAGACACAGAATTGTACTTTCAGGAAAACGAACGTTCAGTGAAATCGGCTCAGACATTATGGGAAGCCTACAAGGTTGTAATTCGAGGAGCCGCTATCTCTCAAATAGCTGGGGTTAAAAAACAAACAGGAAGAATTAGTGACTTTAGAAACAGAAATACTGGAACGAGAAGGGAAGCTCCAGGACGTGCACCTAGACGAGACGAGACGCCTTAACATTAAAGACGAAAGATTATTCTGCAGTGGCCACTGATGCGGCCAAGACATTGCACAGGGCAACGCTCAGCAAGATCTAGGACGTCGGGGATAAAGCCGGGAAATTGCTGGCCTGGTTGGACCATAGGAAAGAAGCAAGTAGAGTGGTGGCGGAGCTCGTACTGGAGTCCGGGGAGAGACTCACTGAGCCGCAGGAGATCGCGGATGCCTTTGGTATCTACTATCGTGGTATATATAAAAGTCTCAGATGCCATTCGTCGAAGAAGACATGCACTCCTTTTTGGGGGATATATCCCTGCCTGCTCTCTCTGAGGAGGAGCGGTCAGAACTTGACCAGGAGCTGAACACCACAGAGATCGAGAAAGCCATACATGACTTAAGGCGTCGGGCCCAAATGGTTTACCCATTGAACTATACAAGTTAGCCTCGAGTAAGATCGCACCCTATCTTACCGGAATGTTTCGCGAGAGTAGAGAGGCGAGGCTGCTTCCTGTCGACCAGAGGTTGGCGACGATCGTGGTAATTCATAAGAGTGGCAAACCAAAGAATCTATGCTCGTCTTACAGACCGATATCGTTCCTCAACGCAGAAGCCAAGATACTGGCGAAAGTCCTTGCCACTCGTTTACTACGCGTCTTGATGCAACTGGTACACCCGGACCAATCTGGCTTTATGCCAGCCAGGAACACTTCTCTTAACTTGCGGAGACTACAGGGAGTGCTGGACCGAGCCAACACGATATCCGAAGACGCAGTGGTGGTGTCCCTGGACGCGGCCATAGCGTTTGACACGATCGAATGGTCCTACATGTTTTCAGTATTAAAAAAGCTAGGGTTTGGCCCAGGCTACTTGGGGTGGGTCCGCTTCCTTTATTCTACTCCGCTTGCCCAAGTGGTGGTCAACAATAGGAAGTCTCCAGTGTTCGAACTTGGTAGGGGTACCAGGCAGGGTTGTCCCCTCTCCCCACTGCTCTTCGCTCTGGGGCTCGAACCACTGGCGATGTGGATACGGAGGGATCCCGTCATTAGAGGGCTCAAATGGAGAGAGGGCTGGGAAGACCGCGTTTTGTAATACGCCGACGACATTCTATTGTATTTGGCATCTCCCTCGGCCTCCCTAAATAGAGTGCTTCACATTTACATGGTATTTGGACGATTTGCTGGCTACACGATTAATTGGTCCAAATCGGTCATCTATGTCCTTAGTGGAGAGATGCCTTCCCTGCCCAGAGGTTTTCACATAACAGAAGCAGAGACAGGGGTTAAATATCTGGGGATCCGAGTCTCTAAAGACCCGACTCACTTCTATGATCATAATCTTCTACCCCCCATTGCAGAGACTCAAAAGCGACGTCCAGCACTGGAGGTCGCTCCCATTGACCCTGCTGGGTTGTGCAGCCTTATTTAAAATGATGTCTCTTCCACGGTTTTGGTATGTCTTACAGAACACGCCGCACCCAGTGGGGGCTGATTACTTTAGAACCATAGATGGTGCCCTGAGGGAACTCCTGTGGGATGGCAAACCACCTAGAATTGCCATACAAAAGCTTACATTGGGGGTGGTATGATGGGGGAATTGGCCTCCCAGACATTAAGAAATATTACTGGGCGGCGCAACTAGCCGCTATAAATCAGTGCACGTAAAGACCACAGGGAGAGCCCGGATTTAACATGGACAGGTGGCTACTCCCGGGAGGGAGTTTTGCAGGGGCATTATACACTAATCCAGCCAGAAAGAAATTGTCGGGGCCCACTGGACATGCGATACAAGTTTGGCAGGCGGCTACAAGGAGTCTGGGATGGGAGGGGAGGGTAAGATCACACTGGCCACCCCACTCTGGGATACCGACCTACTTGGTAACCTGCGGCACACCTGGGGATTCGACCGTTGGGACTTAATAGGGATCTCTAAGGTTGGGGATCTATGGAAGGCAGGAAAAATGATTCCCTTTGCCCAATTACAAGTGGAGTATGAATTGGCCAATGCTGAGTATTTTAGATACCTGCAGGTCCGACATGCGCTACTCGCGGTGATAGCACAGGGAGAGACGCCGCCAGACTCCACCCCACTAGAAGATAGGGTCCTGGATGGGAATCTTCCGGAAAAAGCCATATCATTAATATATAGAAAACTCGTCAACAACATGACAGACCCTCTTATTCGACTAAGGGCCAAATGGGACTACGATGTCGCCGGCCTGGAGGATGACGAATGGCTTGAGGCCTTGGCCTCCCCTAAAGAAATTGCTATATCCTCCAGGCTCAGACTCGTGCAGCTGAAAATACTCCATCGTATATACCTAGCGGGACCCATGTTAGTAAAGATGGGTTATAGCGAGGAGGCAGGATGCATGAGGGGATGTGGACAAGAGGGTACTTTTATACATACACTTTGGGAAAGTACACTAATTCAGAGATACTGGTCGTCCTTGAAGAAATGTATGGAACGTGTAATGGGCTGCACAATCGACCAATATTAAACTATGTCTCCTAAATATCTGGGGCCCTACTGATCTACGCACCAAAGAAAGGACATGGGTGACACTTGGGATGGCAATTGCCAAGAGAAATATCACTAGACGGTGGAGGGCGAAAGAATCACCAGTACTGGTTGACTGGTGAAAGGACATGGACTGGTGTAATGTAACAGAAACTGTATATGAATCCAGGGGATGTCCCACCAAATGGACACAGATTTGGGGGAAGTGGAATGATTACAGGGGAGGGATATGTGATCCCCCGGAACACGGGCGGGGTGCGGTTATGGGAGCGCTGGATGTTGGCAGCCCCAATGTAAATGGTTTGTAACGATTAAGGGACTTCAGATGTATAGTGAAGCTCGTGCCAGTACAAAACCAGGCATATGCAAGTTCACAATTGACCACTGTGTATGCTCCTTGTCTCAAATAAAAAGTTTTATAAAACAAATAAGCAGACTCAAAGCGCTATTGTTGCAACAAGAAGTGGCTCCCACTTCAGCTCAAGAGACCTTCGAATTACAGGTGGCTAGAACATCTAGTGAGATTCAGTCACTGCTGAACACGAATCTCCCATTTCATTTTGGGGAACTGATACATCAAATATTTAATGCGTCTGATACAGAAGGCCGTGCTAATTTTTTTAAACTTGTGGGATCCGGCCTTGTGGCTTCTTTTCAGACGATTTATGGAGTAATACCGGCCTTTATAAATTCTATTTTTTCCAGCGCCTTCGGAGCGTTCCCCTTAATACTGATGCTGGCGGCTGGCGTGCTGATACTTCTGCGCCTGTTACGCAATGGCTGCCCATCTTGTGGTACTGCACAGACCCGGCTAATTGCAACTGTACCATGACCGAATGCAACACCTTTCTGGATGCTTGTCATTAGCGACGCTTAGTGTGAGTTATGGACTAACTTTTCGCTTTGCCTAATTCACTTGCGTGCAACCGGTGTTCTACTGTCAGGGGTGCGCCCTTTCTATTGGGCCTTGGATTTATGCCTCTCCAATACGTCATACGCAGACCCGGATTATGATCCGTTAATGGGTCCCTTAGAGGCCCATGACCAGGCCTGTTCTCGGGATGACCGTATGGTGCGTGCGGCTGCACTTGGGGTGTTGGCTGAGAGGAATATCTCTGCGGCTGCACGCAACCTCTTGCAATGAAGTTTCATCGTATACCACACAAGTTGCTCGGATATGCTCTTGGAGGCATCGGATTATGAGGAACACGTGTGTTCATTTGAGCTGCTAGACTGGATGGCATCCATTTTTGCTAAAAACTAGAGGGATAACCTTTTGGAATGAATTGCATTCTTAAGTTCACGTACTTTGATGGATTTTCCAGCTTAACATTAATCACGTTTAAAAAAAAAATAAAAAATCCAATTTGGTTTATTCGAGCGCTTTTAGACTCTGCTTATCTTTGAACTCTGTTTGGGTCTTTTATCTAAATGCTACGACCTGGCAAAGGGGAGGGTGTCATATGGCTGTTAGGGTCATTGTCGACATTGCTAAGTTAGCATGAGCTCTGCTGCCATGATGCTGCTTTTGCGCACGTTACTACATGACTTTATTTTGCACGACTCGGTTTGTGCCTTTCACATGAGAAGCGTCTGCTTTCTGCGTTCTCTGCCGGTTCCTGGAGTTTAGTCTGAACACGATGTGCAAGGTCGATAAACAATGCCCCTTGTTATTCTGTTCTGGTCAGTCCCTAGCACCTAGACAAAACATGCTAACACAGCTGCGACTGCTGGAAACTCATGCTTTTATATTATGGGGATGCATGTTGGTTTAACACACACTTGGAGAGGGACCTTTCCAGGGAGAAGAGCTATGCTGTTCCTATGATGTAAAGATCCATCTAGGCACTAAGGTATGGGGTCTGCTGACAAAGCCCAGAGATCTTCTTTTATATAATAAAACTTCTTCCGGCCAAGGGGAGGGTGGTTAGGCCTTATAGTCCTTTATCCACTGTCTGTATACAATGACATCCCCCTTCACAATCTATGGACTTGCTACAATGCTAACTGTTTTAGGTTTATGCGTTTTGCTGCTGGTAGTGGCTCGTATACTGCATTATAGAGCACCATAGTTAAAATAAACATTTTGAACTAGAACAGTGACTGTCAATTCTTATTGTGGACAAGTACGAGTGAGTGCGCGAAAGGGTACGTCTTGCTACCGCGATTCCTGAGAGAGTCGGGAGTGTTGTGTTCTGGGGTGTCTAATCATTTGCATCTTCGTGATTATAGGAGAGTGAGTGAGACACTATAGCTAGTCGGTCCTGGGATTTTGGGTACGGAGGTGGTAGGAAGGCTTAGCCCCTATACACCGAGGTCCAGTTTTCCTGCGCATAGTTCTGTGTATGTGCAGAATCCCTGCAACAACCTTTTGAATGTTACCCAGGAGTCGGACTGGATCCGAAAATTCTTCAGCTGTACCTTTGCGCACTGAAAGGTGGCGCTGTGAGGCCTGCACTGATGAAGTTCCACTCCGAAGTGGTGTGTGGAGCCTATATAGGCACCATTCCTGCATGCTGACACCAGTTGCTATTGAGACTGTCCGCACCTCCAGAGGTGGAGCCCCAAAATCAAATTGGTAAACCAGTGTGCAGATTCCTAGACTTGGGATCTTATTAAAGGCTAGAGTCCAAACACAGAACGGGAAGGATGCTGGAGGCCATTGAGTAATCTGCGGCTGGATAGAGTCTCTACCAGAAAGAGCGTTACCAAAGGTAAGTAACTTGTTCTTCTGAAAGAGACTTGTAGCCCAGATTCCTCACCTTTTGAATAGATACCAAAGCAGTACCTATTTGAGACAGAACTGTTAGTTGACTCAAACCAGAAAGTCCTGCAGAAAAATGCAGGCAAAATGCCTCTCTGGTCAGACTTGGCTGTCCACACAACAGTGCTTCGTAAACGTATGGAGGGACTCCCAAGTAGCTGCTTGGCAGATGTCTAGGACAGGGACTCCACATGCTAACGCAGTGGTAACAGCTTTGGTCCTGGTGAAGTGGGCTCACAAGCCTTCTGGAGGTTGCTTCTTTGCCAAAGAGTAGCAGATCTTAATGAAGCTCACGATCCAACGCAAGATGGTATGCTTTTGCACAGCCTTGCCCTTCTTTGCTTAGGTGAATCCCACAAAGAGCTGACACCTGGTGTTCTTTGATATGAACTATGTAAAAACTCAGTGTTCTCTTGGGGTCCAAGCGATGGAGTCTCTCTTCCTCCGTCTCAGAGCGGTGAGACGGATCATAGAACGCAGGCAGAGTAATAGTTTGGCTGATGTGAAATGGTGTCACAACTTTCAGTAGGAAGGAGGCTCTGGTACACACACCCAGCTTATCTGGGAAGAAGGTGGTGTACGGAGTATGGAGACATAACACCTGAAGTTCACTCAGCCTCCGAGCCGAGGTGATTGCAACAAGGAACACAGTTTTTAGCAGGAAGAGCCTCAAGGTGTGCAGAGGTTCAAACAGAGCACACATTAGTAACGGTAACACCAAATTCAGATCCAACTGGAGTATCACAAAGGGTAGAGGGGGGAAACGGATGTTGTAGCCCTTTCAAAAAATGCATCATAACTGGTGATTTAAATAGGGAGGGCTGATCAGGTAACTGACGAAAAGCAGAGAGGGCTGAAAGATAACCTCAGACCGTGCCCAACGCAAAACCTTGTTGGACGAGAGAAAGAACAAACAGCAGGCCATTGGGCAATTTGGCCTGAAGGGGTCAATTTGACAGGTGATGCACCAAACCACAAATTTGTCCTAATGACCGGCGATGGACGCCTGGCTGCCAGAATATTCTCTGGGAGAGAATATGCAACGTTACCCTGCTTTTTTTTTTTTTTTTTTTTAACTGCATGCCATTACAATGCGGTCATTACAACAACCGCGTTGTAACAACGCATGCCATTACTCTCCAAGTCGGAACGACTTGCTCCAGGGGGGGGCCGCTGGATGTTGGAATAGTATAATTTACTATTCCAACTCCAGTCTGTGCAACAGTAGGGAAGGTGTTGGATTTTAAATCCAACACCTTCTGACCCCTAGAGCAAGTGTTGTTCCGACTTGCGGACTAATTTTTTATTTTTTTTGCAGAGTTTTATATAGCGCGAACCTGACTTGAATCGGGTATCAGAGCGCTTTACATAGCACCAGTTACGTTACATTAGGACACACATTCATTTTTGTTAGGCACGGGGAGATTAAGTGATTTGCCCAGAATAACAGGATGTTCAGCGTCATTGCCGAGACTGGAACCCAGTTCCCCAGATTCGAGGTCGGACGCCCTAGCCGTTAGGCCAACTCCTCTCCCCAAGACTAATGCCATGCGTTGTAACAACGCGGTCGTTGTAATAACCGCGTTGTAATGGCATGCGGTCTCCCGGTTTCGTGATAAACAATGTTTACCTCTGGGAGAAGGTCAAAGGCATTCAGCTGTCGCCGCTCAATCTCCATGCATGAAGCGTAGAGTGCACATACCGGGATGGAGAGCCCGACCCTGCTGCTGCGACAGTAGATCCTACCGGAGGTGCAGTCTGATCGGAGGGGAGATGCACAAGCCCAGGAGTTCTGGGTACCAAACTCTCCGTGCCCAGACCGAAGCCAATAAGATGACTTGGACCCCGTCAGTCCTATTTATCTTGAGAAATCAGGGAAGGAGTAGCATTGGCAGAAAGGCGTAAAGAAGGCCCAGGTTCCACTATAGGTAGAATGCGTCTCCAAGCTAGAGATGCCTTGGAAACTCCAACACACTAAATTGCTTTGTGTGCTCTCGGCGGTTGCAGACATATCGAGCAAAGGTTCTCCCCATTTGCAGAAGAGACCTTGCACTACCACATGTAGTAACTGCCATTCGTTATCTGTGAGGCACCAGCTTGCCAGTTGGTTCACCACCAGGAAGATTTTGTGGCGGTCCAGCCATGTCCAAAGGCGCACGGTCTCCTGACACAATGTCTGTGTCCTCACCCTCGCTGTTGTAGTACCACATGGCGTTGTTGTTGTCCGTGAGTTCTACCAGCCGATTTTTGATAGATGGATAGAAGGCTTTCAGCACCAAGTGGATGGCCCTCAGTTCCAGAAAGATGATATGGAGCCAGTGCTGCCCCAGCCCAGAAGTAACGCTTCAGTCATCATTGTCAGCTCTGGGTCAGGAAAGGAGAGGGGTTTGCTGCTGACCCAGTCATGGTCAAGTAGCCACCACTGCAGATCTCTTGCTGTATCCTCTTAAAGCTAGATGTGGTCGCAGAGGTCCCCTTGATGTTGGGCCCACTGGGACTTCACATCCCACTGCGGAGCCTACATATGCCACCTGGGGTGCTCGATCAGCAAGATGCAGGAGGCCATCAGTCCCAGCAGCCTCAGAGGTGACCTCACTGAAATACAAGACAGGCTGAAAGATCGGGATAAAAGCCTATAAATGTACCATACTCTCTTTCCTGGGGGGAAGGCACAAAACCAGAATGGCTCCAATGAAGGGGAGCATCTGGGAAGTAGTCAGTTGTAACTTCGGCACATTTATAGTGAACTCCAAAGATGACAGGAGGTTCACTGTAGTCTGGAGGGGGTTGACAACTGCCTGGGGCGGGCCACCTTCAACAGCCAGTCATGGAGATACAGGAAGGCTGGCACCCCTGACCTCTGAAGATGTGCTACCACCACAGCCATCACTTTCGTGAACACCAGAAGGGCACTTGATAAACCAAAGGTGAGACAGTAAACTCGAAACGCTCCTCACCCATCGTGAACCGCAGGTAGCGCTGATGAGTCGATAGGACAGGGATTTGGAAATAAATAGGGCCTCCTGCAGGTCCAACACCACCATCCATATTCGGGGCAGACAAGATCTGGGCTAGGGTGAGCA
The DNA here is from genome assembly GCA_963921515.1 of Calotriton arnoldi. NCBI lineage: Eukaryota > Metazoa > Chordata > Amphibia > Caudata > Salamandridae > Calotriton > Calotriton arnoldi. Next base: position 338,237 of record CAWUFW010006840.1, on the reverse strand, counting down.
TCTTGAATTTCTCATTTTGGAGGAAGGCGTTGAGAGGACACAGGTGTAGAATCGGCTGGCGGACTCTGTCCTTCTTGGAGATCAGAAAGTAGCAGCAATAACAACCACATCCCACTTCTGGACCCGGCACCCTCTTAACAGCCCCTTTGGAAGAAAGTTGTACTTCCTGCCACAAAACTGAGAGATGGTCTTCCATCAGATGTTGGGTGGACAGTGGAAGAAACAAAAAGCAGTGTATAACCTTTTCTGACAATCTGCAAGACCCACCAGTCTGATGTAATCTGCCAACCCAGATAGAATCAGTGAATTCTGCCTCCCACTGGGTAGCCGTGGTCCTGCAAAGACACATTAGTGGGGTTTTGCAGGCAGGGCTGCGTGGGCGGGGGGGGGGGGAAATTGTGCGACATGCTGACCTTGGCTGCAGAGGGCACCTTGCCCTCTTTAGCAAAAAGGCTAGGTCCCTTCCTGGGGCTGGATCAGCTGACGGTAGGGAATGCCTCGTCCAAAGGCTCGAAATGAGCGATGTAACTATTGGGTCTGGCAAGGCTGGGTGGAAAGAACCAGCGAGCAAAAGGCAGCCCTACTCTTTAAACTGTTGTACAGCTGAATAAGCCTTGTCGCCAAACAGGCAAGTCCCATCAAAGGGCATGTCTATCAAGGAGAACTGAATGTCACCTGAGAACCCAGTCGATTGTAGCCACTCATGGCGATGAATGGCAAAACTGGCTCTCAGGGAGCACCCATTGGAGTCGGTGGTGTCCAAGCCACAACAAATCGGTAACTTGGCCTCATCATGACCATCTTGGATGGCCTGCGAGAAGACAGGGTGAAGGTCCTCTGGAACAACATGGAGGACTTGTGCCACCGAATCCCAAAAGGGATGGGTATAGGGGCCCAATTAGCAGGAGGCATTAATAGAACGCAGGGTAAAACTTGCAGAGAAAGACACTTCCCAAAGGTCTTCAGGAATTTAGATTCCCTGTCGGGGGGAAGTTAATGGGGTTGGACCAGCTCGTAAAGGCCTGCACCACAAGCCTCTCTGGACAGGGGTACTGAGACTAATGCAGGGTAGCGAGGAGCTGGGTGGTTGCACCGAGCAATCTGCCGGCTGACCAGTGGGCCATTGCAAGGCTTAGCCTAAGCCCCCAACGGAGTATCAATCAATCATATCATTTGTAAAGCGCACTACTCACCCGTGAGGGTCTCAAGGCGCTGGGGTGGGGAATGCTGCTACTGCTCGAAAAGCCAGGTCTTGAGGAGTTTTCTGAAGGTCAGCAGGTCTTGGGTCTGCCGTAGGTGGATGGTGAGGGTGTTCCAGGTCTTGGCGGCGAGGTGGGAGAACGATCTGCCACTGGTCGCTCTTCGGAAGCGGGGGACAGTGGCGAGGTCGGCGGAGCAGAGCTGGCGGGTGGGGGTGTAGAAGCGGAGTCGTCTGAGGTACGTTGGTCCGGTGTTGTGGAGTGCCTTGTGTGCGTGGGTGAGGAGTTTGAAGGTTATCCTCTTGTTGACCGGGAGCCAGTGCAGGTCTCTCAGGTGCGGTGTGATGTGGCTGCGGCGAGGGATGTCGAGGATCAGGCGTGCAGAGGCGTTCTGGATGCGTTGGAGCCGTCTCAGGAGTTTGGCCGAGGCTCCTGCGTAGAGGGCGTTTCCGTAGTCCAACCTGCTGCTGACGAGGGCCTGGGTGACCGTTCTTCTCGTTTCAGTGGGGATCCACTTGTAGATCCTGCGGAGCATGCGGAGGGTGTTGAAGCAGGCGGAGGAGACGGCGTTGACCTGTTTAGTCATGGAGAGGGTGGAGTCGAGGATGACCCCTAGGTTGCGTGCGTGGTCGGTGGGTGTTGGGGCGGTTCCCAGTGCGGTCGGCCACCAGGAGTCGTCCCAGGCCGAAGGGGTGGATCCGAGGATGAGGACCTCCGTCTTGTCCGAGTTCAGCTTCAGTCGGCTGTTCCTCATCCATTCAGCGACGGCCTTCATTCCTTCGTGAAGGTTGGTTTTGGCGGTGTGGGGGTCCTGTGAGGGCCTCGCTGAAGGGCAGGGCAGAAGAGGCTCAGAGGTGGTTGGAACTGGTTGGAGTGCTTCTGGAAGAACATGTGATTTCACTTCCATGGTGGGAAGCTGGAGGTCTAGGACTTTGGCCACTTGACGCATGACCATAACGTATGAAGCAGGTTCTTCTGTGGCAGGGGTGGGTGGGAGAAAAGAGCCACTTGGGCGAGGTGTTAAGCCCTCTTGCAAATCTTCATATCAGTTATCCTCTGTATAGGATTGACCAAACTCGACCCCTCAGTTGCAGTTATCCGAAACCCTGCTAAGCAGTGAATGTAAGGAATGGTGCCTGCCTTGTGGAGGATGAATGACAGGCAACAGCGCATTGGTCGGAATCGGGTGCGACGGTCGGATTCGGTCCAGCATCAATTCTATGTCTGAGAATATAATCCGGTCCGACTACACGTAGGAGCCAACCGTGGTGTCAGAATTGGTCAGCAGGTCCAGCTGGCGACGTGGGCGAACCTGCCTGTGGTAATCCAGGGTCTCTCGTCTCTGGGGAGTCTGCAAAGAACGAAAGAGCCGGAGCATGGCTGTGTGAAACTCTTCAATCTGATGCAGCATGGCTGAAGGCCCCTGGAATTCGGGCTGTGCCAGAACCAGCTGTGGAATCAGCTCCAAAGTTGGCGGACTTCGGGAGCATGAAGGTGATGGTTGGCGATGCAGCAACAGGGGAGAGAGAATGGCGGGAAGGAGCAGAATTCCGCTTGGCCTTCTTATGTTTCTTATGCTTACCTGAAAACTTCGAGCATGATGAAGAACAGCCTCGCGAGCGGCTCCGGCAACGGGCCTTGGAGCAGGACCTGGAACGGCCCGATGGGACGTCTTTTTGTGCTTGGAAATGTAGAGTTTCACCTCGCATTCGCCCGATGGCCTTGGGGTTCATCAATGAGCAGTTTACGCAGGCATTGAAGTCGCAGTCCCCAGACACCACAGGCATACCGAGTGTGGGTCTGTCACTGAGATCTGCTTGTGACAGTCCATACAGAGTACAAAACATGTTGTCTTGGGTAGGGTGGTGACATCCCGCGATAGAGAAAATAAATATATATATATGTTACGTGATCAAGGGCAAGTTGTGCCCGAAACGCGTCATTTGAGGTGTAATAAAAATTAATGCCTACCTTTCCGGTGGTTCGTGGTTCTCTGTTCGCCAAAACGAGAGTGCCGAAGTACGGAGAATCTGTGTGGAGAGATCGATATAGATATAGATATATCCGAGCCAAACTGCCTTTTCCCCACCAGTTCTTCGTCGGTGAAAGCAGACACGGACCACGAGATAAGTGCAGTTTCTTTATTTCACTTCGTGTCGGCCATTACGCGTTTCGGTCCAGCCGGACCTTGATCACATGACAACGCTTGTATTTACTCTCCACCCATTTAAAGTGACTTGTGCATTACGTCATTGGTGCAATGGAGGTAGGCATAGAAAACATACTTTTTAATTTTTTCCTTTTGAATTAACATGCCTAAATGCATTCGGTAAAAAACATGGACCACACTAATTAAAAACGGATAGTTGACCTTATCTTTCCCATACAAAGTTAAATATTTATGGCTTCTTACTGACAGCCTGTAATTTATAAATCTTCATGAAATATAAAAACAGTATTAAAAATAATAAAATACCATTTATAATAAATACATACATTTCATGACAATTTCGAATAAATATATAAATATTCCTTTAAAATGTAAGGGAGGGAATTAGACCTAATTTTTAAAGAAATCGGTTTTGATTCAAAGCGTTCCAAAATCTTTTTATATTTGCATAAATGCAGCATTGTAACCGTGTTTGATGATAGTCTGGGTCCATTTGTTACGTATGTTTGCCCTGTTCTGGGCTCCCCCAGTTCTTACCTACCAAAGCCTCCAATTAGTTTCATTAAAATGCTTGTGCTACCTAAAAAATAAAAAGTACTGTCACCTACTTAACCACTACTTTTAAAAACATGTTTTTTATTTTTCCTCATTTTTCTGATAAAGTGCTTTGAGCAGTAATCCTTAAAAAACCATTATGTCCATGGTTTAGGTTGGTTGGGCGGCCTATACTTTGCCATAAGAAAGTTCATTTTTGAAATTTGCTTCCGGTTTCATTTGTGTTTAACATCCTGGATCTGTTAACCTATTAACACCAAGTGGGGTTAAATTCATTGGACAAATTCTAGTACTATTTTCGAATGGAATTAAAGCAGGACTGATTTTATTACCATTAGAATTTATTGATTCCTCTCATCATTCAAGGGTACTTTATATGCAAGTATAGAGGTCCTCCGTTGTGTTGAGTCCTCCCGGGGCTTTACTATCGAGATTCAGTATGTATCTAGTTTCCATCTTTCTTAGTTGTCCTTCCCTGTCTCCACCTCTTCTATTGATTGGAATAGAATCAATCAGATAATGAGAGGTTCTTTAGATTACTTTGATGCACCTCCCTAAAATGCCTCGCAACTGGATAAGTCTGGTCGTAGTTATTTATTGCTCTTATGACTTATATGTTTTCTTGCTTACGCCATATTGGCAGGCCTTACAGTTTTTACATTTGACAAATCCATTTTGAAGCATATATAGATAGATAGATAGATATATCTATAGATAGATATATCTATAGATAGAGAGATATGTTGTATACTTTATAGGGTGTCCATAAACGGGCTTTCTAGAATCATGACCATATATAGGCACAATCCATCCTGCCCTTATATAGGCATAAAATCCCAGACCTTATTTAGGCATAAACCATGCATACCAAATACAGGCATTGCTTCCGACATCCGTCCACCCTAGCGTCTCAACGAGTCCATGAAAAAACAGACCCTCAGGCTGCGGGAGTTTCCCTTGCCCAGGACTATTGATTTCTTCAAGGACTCATACATTATGCATGAACCTCTATTCCTTAAGGGATTCATTCATGACGTCTTTCGCTACCCAACTCACGTCAATGCTACCATTTTCAGGTATAAATATACCTTCCCAAACCCCTGTAACTCAGAGGAGACCTCGACTTCAGAGGAGCCCGATTCCCGGCCAGACGCACTGAGAAGACACTGTCATTCCTGCACGCAGAGAGTCCAGCTTCCAGTGATCTAACTTCCCTTGCGGGGTGTTGGAGTTCGAGTCCGGAAAAGAGATTCCTACCTCTCTCATTCTTCAGGTATGGAGCAGACTAGAACCTAGAGGGACTCTTGGCATACTAGACTCTTGGCATACTAGGCGTAACTTACTCTTAGTATACTCTAGTCAGGAATACAGCACCTACTTCTACTTTTCCCTACACCTAGGAAAGGTTAGGCACACTGGGTAGAACTAGGATAGAAACGCATCATATGAGTACTCGCATTTTTAGGCTGTGTCATTTTATGTAAATGCATCTATGCTGAAAAGATAATGCTAACGCAGTATTATTTATTCTTACTGCTCACCTTGTACATCATTTATCTCGCATACTGTCTTGTGATCGTAACAGCACATCTAACTTACAACAGAAACAAGACTGTTCAATAAACCTTTTTATTGAAACGCCCGTCTGTTATTTCTGTGTAACTCTGAGAATAACTAAACCATGCACGACTGAGCTGAGTGAAATAATTATCTATTGTTTCTACGACTCTGGGACACGTCCTGATTCTGTAAGGGAAACACAGTGGTCATGTTTTGCGGCTGCCAGAAACTAATCCCTTCTTGTCGTCAAGAAGTTTCTAGTGGCCTCTCAGCTAGCTGGCACAAGTAATTAAGTTTAATATACTCGATAGGGACATACCGACCTTAGTCCTATGTCTAACCTATAGGATATATTATTCCAATGCGCAGAGCCTATAAGGGAAATAGGAGCTACACTACATGGCGCCCAACGTTTGGTAAGGCAGTAATTCAACATTAGATACGGAGTAACTCAGCCGTGCTTCTTCTTTTCTCTCTCAGAGACCCCTACCCATATACTCCAAAAGACGTCTGGAGTGGGCAGGGATAGTATCCGCCACGGCTACATAGGGCAGTACCCTATATACTAGCTGTTTGGTTTACTCAACGTTGAAGGATACAGTGTTCCACAATATTGTGCACCTTATCTTTGTTTCCTTGAAACTTGTTCTACATTTTTCATAAAACAAAATGTCCTTAAACAGGGACAATCCCGCCGAAAACGATGTAGCTGCGGCTGATCCAGCCCAACCAGCATTTTTTAACAACACCGGTTTAAATGAAACCGAGGAGGGTGTCATTGACATCGCTCCAAACTTAAGAAGAGCCATTACTCTAAAACTTATAAAACATGGCCTACCACCGAGAGGAGGTAGAGCAGTTTTCGTGATTGAGGCACATGAATCCTTTCAGACAGAGGTATTCTATTCATGGGTAATTCTTCCTGAATCTAATCCAGTAACACACTTGTTTCACTTCTACAAAGAAGATGAACCACCAGAGGAATACATTCCTTTCGAGGATATCGAGATTCCATTAACATACCAGGAGCATCAGCTCTGGTTTAAAGGCGCCCTAAAACATAACAAAAATATAACCAGGCTCGGTCCACTAGGTAGACCAGGAGCAACATGGCCGATTCTAGCCGGCTACACACCTCATCCAGACATCGAAATAATGTCAGACGAGGAAATACTTAATCAACTCACAGAGTTAATAAAAATCTACAGACAATTGGTTCAATATGTCATGCGGACTTTCACAGTCCAACAACCATTAACAATTCCAAATCATACTCCTCCACAGGGGAGTACACTAAAAATTACACCACAGACTCTATACGCAGTCATGGGTAAAATGCCCACTAAGCGGGAGCAAATTCCATTCTGGATAGCTCAAAAAATTACTCAAATCGAAGCAGTATTTCCAAATACTAGCCCACATGAGAAACACAGAATCCTAACCATTAGTTTACCAATGGGGATCACACCACAACTGGAAGACTGCACCACTTGGGGCTCAGTCTTTGCTGCCATCTACACTAAAACACACGGCATTCCGTCAATTGCGGTAATACCGGATGTCCTAAAACAAATTCAAAACGAATACGGGGCAGAGCCTGCTTTAAATTTAGGTATGAAATTACTGAAAAATTTCGACCAGGTCTCAACAATAATATTATCAAATATTAAAGGGGAAGTAGCAGCAGTGGCGATCCGACAAAAATTAAGGGAATTTGATGTTACAGAACATCAAACAGAGCTACCCAGAATTATAGAACAATCTTATGCAGAATTAGGCAGAGATAGTTTGGGTGGGAGACCAGTTAAACCAAAACTATCTGAAAGTCCTGAGAAGGACTCAATTAAACAAACTCCTACATCTTCTAAAAAGAAGTGGGAGTCTACTAAACAAAATTCAAATGAGAAAAGATCTCAATCCCGAGGTAGGTCTCCTCATAAGAAGCCCTCTGAAAGGAGGTACAACCTCAGGAATAGGGATAATTTGAGAAAACCTGATAGGTATCAAGATAATGATACACGTTCCTCTCGTCCCTTTCAGGTCTCATCACAGACATCGGAAAGAAGAGGACGAACAGAACATAGAGAAGAACGCGTGAAATCGAAAGACGACAAACACGCTCCAAAAATTAAAGTTAAACCTCAATTCTCCAAAAAGAAAGTAGCAGGTCTAATAATAAGACATGCCGAGAATACTGAGATCGCAACTCAAGAACGGAGAATGGGCTCAGACAATGCTGGACAGTGCAGCAGAAGTCACAATAGCTCGCCAGAACCTGATGGAACTTCTGGAGATAGTGGACTTGAATGAGTACATTACAGTAGAGACTGTAGACACCAGGGTTAGTACTCCACAAAAGTTATATGACATAACACTCCGGATGGAGGGAGACAAACCTAGACAGGTTAAAGCACTTTTTTGGGAAAAACTATCAAAGGGTTATGACATACTTCTAGCAGAAAAAGATTGGCCACCACAATTTGTCAGAGAGTGCCCACACGGCGTGGACATCATTATGCCTGCCTTCTCCAATCACATACCAATTCACTTAAAATATACATATGCCAGAAAATGGGCAGTGGCCCAGGCTCCAGCATTATATAAAAATCATGTAGGATGGGATGAGGACTCACCTCACCATAAAATAAATCTGAAACATGAACCTACTGCACAGAGGCAGTATCCTATTAAGCAAGAAGCTAAGAAACAGGTCAGGGAGATTTTAAATCAACTTGAATACCAAGGGGTGATTGAAACATGCACCTCATCCATGAACAATCCTTTGTTTCCTGTCTCCAAACCAGACAATACATATCGTCTAGTTTTGGACTACAGACATTTAAACACTTGTTCTAAAACTTTTGCAGTGCAAAATGCACACAGCACAGCATTAATGAATAACATTGTGCGTAAAAAATACAAAACAACATTAGACATCTCAAACGGTTTCTTTTGTCAAAACATAGCACCTGAAAGTAGGTACTTAACGGCATTCTCCATAATGGGGACCCAGATCACTTTTGTCGACTCCCACAAGGGTTCAAGAATAGCCCAGGTTTATTCTCAGCGAGAGTAACGGAGTTACTACAAATTTATGACAACGAGGCATTGTCCTATGTCGATGACATCTATCTGACGGATGATGACTTGGAAAAACACTTGAACAGGGTGAGCACCATTATATTGGGATTCGCCTCTGAGGGCTACAAGTTCAACTTTAAAAAGTCTCGAATTGCCCATCTCAATGTCCTATTTTTGGGATATGAGCTTTCAAGTGAAGGCAAGAGCTTGGCAGCTAACTTTCTAGAGAAATGTGCGCTGCTCCAACCTCCAAAAACGCTAAAAACTTACAATCCATACTGGGATTCCTAAATTTTGGAAGAACATATATTCTAAACTACGCAGAAAGGGTTAAACCTCTCTACGCATTAATCAAACCTGATTTTTCAAATAAAAATTGGACACAGGAACACACAGAAATTTTGCGTTCACTCCAGGCTAACATGTTAGCAACAAACCACTTACAAACACGCGTAAGTCAAAGAAATTTGGTGATTCGAATAATTTCGGGTCAATGTGGATTCACTTACTTAACCTTTAATGAGGGTGAGAAAGTACCAATCGCATACAAATCACATTTGTATACACAAGCGGAAATGCGCTTCAGTTCAACTGAAAAATTCTGACAGCAGTTCAAACAGCTGTAGCAAAAGAAAGAGCCTTAGCCCAAGGGAAACGCATAATTGTCGTAACCCCAGTACCGGCTTTAGAAGCGGTCACAAAAGCGAGCATTCCAAATGCTAAAGCTTTACATCCGAGATGGATACAGTGGGTTAATTCTCTTGCTGCAACTGATGTTGAATATGTGTTTGATCCAGATTTAAAAACACAGGCATTTCTCCAATATGAACAAGAATGTCCTCTGCCCACGGAGATTCTGCCTCTCGATCAGTATGAATTCGTAATTTACACTGACGGATCCGCACAGCCCGCAACAGGGAGTAAGCAAGCTTACAGTGCAGTGTGTGCTATCGTTAAAGGTCGCATGCGAAATGGCATCTTCAGACCTATGGTCACAAAAACTCAGTCACTAGGTGATTGTACAGCTCAGCGAGCTGAACTACAGGCATTCAAACTGGCACTTGAGAGTACGGATCGAGAATGCCTCACACTGATAGTGTGCGATTCCTATTACTGTGTTCAGTCGTATAATGATTATATACGAACCTGGCTTGAAAATGATTTTAAAGATGCGAAAGGTGGCACAATTAAGCACAAATTGCTTTGGGAACAAGTAGTTCAGTTGAAAAACGAACTACCAAAGGCTCACGTGATTCACACACAGTCATCAGCGTGATGGCGTTCACGTTGCAGGGAATTCATTGGCTGACGAAGCCGCAAAGGGGCTGTTCAGACGGCTTCCGTAGCTGCGATCACTCGTTCGAAAACAAAAATAGACGGTGAGATAATGTTAGCTGTCAATGCTTCAAGCAAAGGCAGCAGTGCAGCGTTACCAAAAAAGTTTCCACTCAAGTACTCTTATGTAATTGATGCGAATAACGTTCCTTTTGCTCGAATCCCTGGAGTGGGGGATAGGGTAATTCCAAACATGGAACGAAGAGCAGCCTTGATTTATGAAACACATTTGGGGGAGGGTCTGTCACATCAAGGGATCTCAAAAGCAATTTTGAAGTTAAAAGAGATGTACTGGTGGCCTGGAATGAATACACACATTCACATATTCATCAACAACTGCTTAGACTGTAAATTACAGCGAGAAAGCCACCAGACACCATGCTGCGAATGCGGCAGCCCAGTACAGACACCACTGTTAGACAGCATTAGGCTATCTAATCGCCAGCGTCCTACTGGACAAAGGCATTCCCGCAAATACTAAATCTAGGTTCCTATGGTTATGGCCTCAGCGCTCGGCTGACGCTCGAACTGTTATAAAAGATTTGCGAGTCTATATCGGCACATACGCAATAGGCACGTTTCATTCTGACCAGGGTCCTGCGTTTAGCTCTAGGGCTTACAAGGAGGCCATGGCCAGTCTGGGCGTTGCATTGCGGTACTCCTCTCCATTCCATCCTGAGGGAAATTCTGTTGTGGAAAGGAAAAACCGGGACATAAAGCAGTCTATAACAGCTAGGGTATTAGGCTCGGGTGATGGGTGGGTCAAACACCTCATTAGCGTTCAGCGCGCTCTCAATAATTTGCCAAGAAGTTCTCTAGGGGGGTCACTCCATATGAGGTCCTATTTGGGACAAGAATGTGGGTTCCAGACTTAGAACACGTAGGCACAGTGGTGGACATGAAACCATTTGATATCAAAGATCGTTTGGCTGTTTTACAGGATCTTAACAAATTAAGAACGAAACAAAGCAACATATCCCTGCAGCCAACCACCACTGGGGAAAAATCGGCGGTCCCAGCAAGGCCTGTCTGGATTCCAAAAGTTGGGGATCTAGTCAGAGAAAAAATAGCGGACAAGAAGGAATTTGGACCTTCTTACAGACAACCGGTACCTGTTCTAGCTGTTCAAGGAACAAGGACAGTAATTCTGCCGCCCCTTGCTGGAAGAAAGGAGAAAAGATTTGTGTTAATCGACCTGATCAAACCACAGTATGTGGCCAATACTAAGCAGTAGGCCTCGTGGACTCCGACCTAGTAGCAGACGCACTCCTCTCGCTACTATTCAAGAGGTTCAGACTGAAAGACTGATCACGATCGAGAATTCAGCTGTAACGAATGAAGGACTAAGCAACCAGGCTATGGAACTCATCCCTCTTGATAACCAAATAACAGTTCGTCCAAATCACCTGTCTACACCAACGTGACTCGTGAAGAACTGGTTCCTGTGATTTCAACGAATCCTGATGCAATTCCAACAATTGACAGAACTGCTTCTGGCTATTTCATTGACTTTGATACGTTCTCAGAAGATCCAAGTGAACCTGAAACGACGCCAGCATCATCAAAATTCAAGCAGCAAGTACAAGACTTTATTCACTTTCTGAAAAAGACTTATCTGGTTTCTCCATGGATTGAACTCTGGATTACATCTGGACTTTTTGTTTTCCTGCTCTGGCTAGCTTTGGTAACAACAGTAAGCATGCTTATAGGTGGAAGATACATCCATGTGAACATTGAAGGAAAAGACGTGAATGTACTTTTGAAACCACATAAATCTTCCCATCGTGAAGCAAGAGACTTGTCATCAGTGAACATCACAGCTGTTCCTATACAGGATGGTATAGTGTGGGACAAAACAGATTATGAGATCTTCGGTCCAAGTGAACAATTGAACATTCCACATTTATTTAAAATTTCACTATGTGATTTAATAACGTCCAGTACCTATTCAGATGATTGGGACTTAGAGACTGTTCAAGATATAATGTTTGATCTAGAAAAATCTGCTGCATTTTCTAAAAATGAATTTTTAGAGGGTTCATCCGATTATGAAAAACTGTATTGTTATAACCACTATGGTCATCATTATTTGCACAAAACTGCATATCCAAGAAATGTGTTTATGTTTAATCAATGGGAACACTGTCCTACACCACCACAAGGTAGTTCGAAAACTTTTGCTAGTAAATTTCCATATTTTTCAGGTTATAATACATCTGATCTAGAAACGTTTTACTATAAAAATGTAAACAAAACAGGTCTGAAAATTATGTTAACAAATACCAAACAGATTTACTCTGAAGCATTTATTGCCCAACTGTCTACACAGGGTTTCGACTTATGGAAGGACACAATTGAGACAAAAACTGTCTGGGGTAGTAAAGATTGGCAAGTACAGGGTATAGAAGCTTTATTTAGAGCCTGTATTATCCCTGAACAAATACTGTTTTTGAATGACACCGTCCAACAGACATCTTGTCTTGGATTAGCCAAGATAAAAGAGATGAAAACACCTTCTGTGCCAACACCTGCCAGTGATAATAATACAAAGGCAGTGGTGACAGTTGACAATATACTACAACTCAACAGAACTCATCCGAATTGGAAGAAATGGTTGATCTGGCCCACAGACACAAACAACTGTCAGGAAAGGTTCTTGAACAAAACTCAGGGCTTTACTATTCATAGGCCAGACCCAAGATATGTCCAAAGACAACATCCGGGGGTAGTGACAACATACAGTGTAGGAAAATTATGCCTCGATTGGTTGCATAAATCTACACTACAGGATGTGAAGCAACACTTAACTTTACTTGCACACGACGCAGATCTTAGGGAATTCTTGCTTGGACCAAGAAAACCGCGTCAAAAACGTTTCATATATGCCGGCTTCTATGCTGCTTATAATGAAGCATGGAAAGTGTCACAGATGGAGGCTGCAGAACGAATACGTGAACTTGATCGTATTAATTTAGAGAAAACACTCTCTGTAGTCGACAATGGGTTAACAACTTTGTCCTCAAGAATTTATTCATTGGATGGCATTGTATCCTCTGCTATCGACATTCTAGAACAAGATTTGGCTATGTTACAACAAGGTCAATCTCAATTACGTTATATAGTGTTATTGACATGGACGCTGCAATCTTTGCGAGCGGGCTATGTGCCTTGGCGTTTCATCAACACGTCGTCTCTGTTTGCAGAATACAATCTAACTGATAAACAGATCGAATTGGCACAAAGAGGAGCAAGGTATACAGTGCTGAGCATTGAAAAAAATGGAAAAATTACCATTTACAGTGGCAGAAAAACCAGCTACAGAATGGGTTATTCATGGCAAAATAACGTTGCCTGTGACAACTTTTCAGTTTCAGTATTGCCTCAGACAGATGCATGCAGGCAAATATGAAAGGTTGGGTAAGGAATACATTAAGATATCTTGGAAGTTACCATACACACACAGATGTTGGAGTGGGGATCGTGAAGTATTTCTTAGCGGTACTAACTGTAAACATGCACTGACCGGTTCACTCATATGTCGGGACATTATTTTACACGGAGCTTGTAATGGTTCTGTGGCAAACTTGTCTTGCCATCAGCACGGTTCACCAGCTGCTGTGATTAATCCAGCGTTTGGACAACTTTCGAATGGGAGTTACCTCATGTTGAATGATCAGAGCTGCTGTGGAATGTTGCCAGGCATCCCATATCTAGTAACGGTCAACTCCAGGGTCACTTGCTGTATGCAAGTATTGTTTCCCCAATAGACACAGTCAGGGAGTCGCCTTTATGGCCTTCACTGAGCGTCTCTTTTATAAGATTTGATACTTTAAGCAGAATGAAAGCCATGCTTTTACAGCAAACAGTGCCTTTGACCTCGGCCAAAGAAACCTATGATCTACAAGTTGCAAGGACTTCGGCTGAGATACAGACTTTAATACGTACAAACTGCCCTATACATTTCGTAGAAATGATATCACGTATCTTTAACATGTCAGATACAACAGGAATTGTACATGTATTTAAGAGCATTTGCACCGGTCTCTTAGCACCGTTCCAGGCAATACTTGGAATCATTCCGAACTTTGCACATTCGGTGTTTGGTGGCATACCATTAATTCTAGCACTTGTTGCGGGAATTTTATTCATCTGTCTGCTATTGCGCTATGGCCAGCCTCTTCGCCGAAATCACTCCGAGCGAAATGGAGAAAGCTCTCCTTGAAAGAAAGTGCTGTGAGCGAATAGTACAAGCTACTAGGCATGACTCGTCTACGGGACCTTAATACCACGTGGTTCCTATCATTCCGACCAATCTGGCAAGATTGCATCTTACCTGTTCTACGATGCCTGCTATGCGGTGAAGAATGCGTGTTGGACGCTTGTCTAACATATCCATCAGCTGCGCCAAAGGATGTCGATGCTTTGCTGGACCCGATAACGGCCCATGCTCTGTGTTGTCCCCAGAGGCTTCCAATACTGATGTCAGCATTCATTGAGATCTCACAGTCGCCTCCTGCTGCTGCTGAGGTACGAGAAACAACTCCAGGCTCACAGGTAACAACGAACGCGAACATTGCTGAGAGCGATGTTTCCCATCTTTGTGCGGTCAATCTTTTGCACGAGGTGTTCCAGCTTACACCAACAACAGTGGAAGATGTTTTGTCTATTGAAATAGATGATCTAATGTTTACACCAGACCCGAGAACTGACTGATTCGGCATACTGTGTTCCAGTGCGACAGCAACAATTTGGCCTTCATTTTTCAAAACCTTGGAACTTTACCAAATTTGAACTTTTTTCCCATTTTTTGATCGAAAAATGGCACATCAATCTGCTTGAAGTAGAACTAGCCTTATAATACAGACTTGGCAGTACTTCCAGGGACACTTAGTCATCTTGTGTGTCTAACTCAGTTCATTTAAGTTTCATGATCGGAATTGACTTTTGATTTTGAACAAACTTATCGGTCAATTTAGTCATATGTAAATATTGCTTTTATATTACCGTCTGCATTTATTTCATACTTTATGCTGGAAATATGAGGCATTGCTTAAATGATGTACAGCAACCTTTGCATTTTTAATATGTCTTTTAAAAAAAATTTAGGATATGTTTTAATATGCGGTACTCCATTTTAATGTTTAGCATTTTAAATGTTTAGCATTTTAGTATTGTTGTATACACAAAAGAGGAGTGGGTGTTGTATACTTTATAGGGTGTCCATAAACGGGCTTTCTAGAATCATGACCATATATAGGCACAATCCATCCTGCCCTTATATAGGCATAAAATCCCAGACCTTATTTAGGCATAAACCATGCATACCAAATACAGGCATTGCTTCCGACATCCGTCCACCCTAGCGTCTCAACGAGTCCATGAAAAACAGACCCTCAGGCTGCGGGAGTTTCCCTTGCCCAGGACTATTGATTTCTTCAAGGACTCATACATTATGCATGAACCTCTATTCCTTAAGGGATTCATTCATGACGTCTTTCGCTACCCAACTCACGTCAATGCTACCATTTTCAGGTATAAATATACCTTCCCAAACCCCTGTAAATCAGAGGAGACCTCGACTTCAGAGGAGCCCGATTCCCGGCCAGACGCACTGAGAAGACACTGTCATTCCTGCACACAGAGAGTCCAGCTTCCAGTGATCTAACTTCCCTTGCGGGGTGTTTGAGTTCGAGTCCGGAAAAGAGATTCCTACCTCTCTCATTCTTCAGGTATGGAGCCGACTAGAACCTAGAGGGACTCTTGGCATACTAGACTCTTGGCATACTAGGCGTAACTTACTCTTAGTATACTCTAGTCAGGAATACAGCACCTACTTCTACTTTTCCCTTCACCTAGGAAAGGTTAGGCACACTGGGTAGAACTAGGATAGAAGCACAAGTTACTAACTTGTGTAACGATATATCTGTAAGAGACAGTAGTTAGTGACAGATTCCTCACCTTAGAATATCCCCAGGCGTCAGGCTGGATCCGGAAAGTTTTTGCGTAGCAGTGCCCTTGCAAGGCCGGTAGGCGGCGGCCGTGCGGCTCCGCGTCCGTCGTCGGCGTCGTGATCGCCGGGATGACGTCGCGGGCAGTACTTAGACGCCGCCCCTGCGCGCTGACGTCAGTTCTGTACACGACTTTCCGCGCCAGGAACGCAGAGCCATGCAAGAAGCTGACATAGGTGTCTGAAAAATACTAGGGCCCTGAAAGGGATGTCCTTAACCCTAGAAATCAGTTCGCAGAACGGGAGGATGGGTGGGCGGTAGGAATCTGTCACTAACTACTGTCTCTTACAGATATATCGTTACACAAGTTAGTAACTTGTGCATCTGAAAGAGACACGTTAGTGACAGATTCCTCACCTTAGAATAGATACCCCAGCAATACCAACCCCGGTGGTGGGTCTGCGAACAAAGATCAGACAAGGAAGTCCTGGAGGACAGAACGGCCAAAGAAGCCGTCCCTCCGGACCTGACTGTCAAGGCAGTAATGCTTTGTAAACGTGTGCAGCGAGGCCCACGTAGCTGCCTGACAGATAACCGGCAGCGGAACACCGCGGCCCAAGGCCGTGGTAGCAGCCGTTGCCCTGGTGGAATGGGCACACAGCCCAACAGGAGGCTCCTTCTTAGCCAAAGAATAGCAGGTCTTGATGCACAAGGTAACCCAGCGGGAGATAGTTCTCTTGTGCACCGCCCGACCTTTTTTGGCGCCCACGTAGCCAACAAAGAGCTGGTCATCCACCCGGAAGTGTTTTGTGAGGTCGATATAGAAGGAGAGCGCACGCTTTGGGTCCAGACGGTGGAGCCTCTCTTCCTCTCTGGAAGGATGCGGAGGCGGAAAGAAGGTAGGCAAAGTGATGGTCTGCCCAATGTGGAAGGCAGTAACCACCTTTGGCAAGAAGGACGGACGCGTCCGAAGAACAACCTTGTCTGGATGAACAGACAGAAAGGGAGGTTTGCAAGAGAGAGCCTGGAGCTCACTCACCCGCCGAGCGGAGGTGATGGCCACCAGAAAGGCTGTCTTCAGAGTCAGAAGACGAAGAGGACAGTTATGTAGAGGCTCAAAGGGAGCGCACATTAAAAGGTAAGAACCAAGTTCAAGTCCCACTGAGGCATTACAAACAGAACAGGAGGGAAGAGGTGTGTAATGCCTTTTAAGAACCTGTTAACAACAGGGGACTTGAAAAGGAGGGCTGATCAGGGAGCCTGAGGAAGGCCGAGATAGCACAAAGATAACCCTTGATGGTACCCAGGGCAGAACCCTGTTGGGCCAGAGAAAGAAGGAACAGAAGGACCTCAGAAAGAGGGGCAGAAAGGGGATTCACAGCCTTTGCTGTGCACCATGCCACAAATTTGTTCCACCTGCAGGCGTATACCACCTTAGTGGAGGGACGCCTGGCTGCCAGAATCACATCACAAACTTCGGGAGGCAAGTCGAAAGGAATCAACTGCAGCCGCTCAATCTCCACGCAAGCAGGTGTAGACTGGACAGGTTCGGGTGGAGGGCCGTCCCCTGCTGCTGCGACAGAAGATCCTCCCGAAGAGGCAGACGGATCGGGGGATCCACGCTCATACTGAGTAGCTCGGGATACCAAACTCTTCGAGCCCAGTCCGGCGCCACAAGAATGACTTGGGGCCGGTCGTGCCGAATCTTCTTCAACACTCTGGGTAGAAGTGGTATAGGCGGAAAGGCGTACAATAGACCGCAACTCCACTCGTGACGAAAAGCGTCGCCGAGCGAGTGCCGCCTTGGAAATTCCAACGCGCAGAACTGATGACATTGCGCGTTCTCTTCGGAGGCGAATAGATCTAACCAAGGCTCTCCCCACTGTAGAAAGAGTCCTTGCGCCACCTCCGAGTGAAGACGCCATTCGTGATCCATCATGCACCTGCGGCTGAGTTCGTCCGCCCTGGCGTTCAGGGAACCTGCCAGGTGTTGAACCATCAGGAACATGCCCTGATGTTCCAGCCATGTCCAGAGGCGCAGAGCCTCCTGACAGAGGGTCCACGACCCCACGCCGCCCTGTTTGTTGCAGTACCACATGGCGGTGGTGTTGTCTGTGAACACCTGCACTACCTTCCCTTTGACAGAGGGAAGGAATGCCTTGAGTGCAAGTCGGATCGCCCGGAGCTCCAGAAGGTTGATATGGAGCCGGGACTCCGCCGGAGACCAGAGGCCTCTGATCTCCGCCTCTCCCATGTGACCGCCCCATCCCAGAAAGGACGCGTCCGTCACAACTGTGTGCTCTGGCTGGGGAAGGGAGAGGGATCTGCCCATGACCCATTGCCGGTTCGAGAGCCACCACTGCAACTGTTTTGCAGTCCCCTCCGAGATCTGGACGTGATCGGACAGGTTGCCCTGGTGCTGCGCCCACTGGAACTTCAGGTCCCACTGCAGAGCCCGCATATGCCATCTGGCATGATTGACCAGCAGGATGCAGGAGGCCATGAGGCCCAGCAGCCTCAGGGTCATCCGTACCGAAACCCAGGATAAAGGCTGAAAGATCGGAATCATAGCCTGAATATCCCGGACTCGCCGTTCGGGAGGATAGGCCCGAAACTGCGTCGTGTCCAGAACTGCTCCGATGAAAAGGAGCTGTGGAGAAGGAATCAGATGTGACTTCGGCACATTGATGGAGAACCCCAGCGAGTGCAGGAGTTCGGCCGTAGTCTGGAGGTGGGAGACGACTGCCTGGGACGAGCCCGCCTTCAGCAGCCAGTCGTCGAGGTAGGGGAAGACTGAAACCCCTGCCCGGCGCAGATGAGCTGCGACCACCGCCATCACTTTCGTGAACACCCGAGGGGCACTGGTAAGGCCAAAGGGGAGCACGGTGAACTGAAAATGCTCGAGGCCTACCCTGAACCGAAGGCAACGCCGGTGGGCCGGCAGGACGGGGATGTGGAAATAGGCGTCCTGCAAGTCCAACGCTACCAACCAGTCTCCAGGGTCTAGGGCAGTCAAGACCTGAGCTAGGGTGAGCATCTTGAACTTCTCCTTCCGGAGGAAGCAATTGACGTTCCGGAGGTCCAAGATAGGACGCATGTCCTCCTTGTCCTTTTGGGCACCAGAAAGTAGTGGGAGTAGCAACCACGCCCTACTTCTGGGGTCGGAACATGCTCGATGGCCCTCTTGGCCAAGAGGGCCGTGACTTCCTTCTGTAGAAGCACCAAGTGATCCCCTGACATGCGGCGGAATTGAGGTGGCATGGCTGGGGGGTGGTCTCGAAGGGAGGGAGTAGCCCCTTCGGACAATGTCCAAGACCCACCTGTCCGAGGTGATGGGACGCCAGTGGTGAAGGTGATGGCGGACCCTGCCCTCTACTGGCGTGCTGTGCACCTGAAAGGAGGGACTAGGAGGGCTTGGAGGCCGCGGACGGGCTGGAGGTGGTGGCCTGACCCGCACGCTGGTTGCCCGAACCGCCACGGCGGTATCCACGCCCTCGGCCACGCGAAGACGCCTGCTGCGCGGGCCGGTGGCTGGGCTGCTGACGTGACTGGGCGCCCCTTCCGTGGCCACGATAGGGGCGAAAAGCAGAAGGTAGCGGAGGGCGTGTAGCAGAAAGGCCCAGGGACTTGGCAGTAGCCCGTGAGTCCTTAAAGCGCTCCAACGCATGGTCTGCTTTGGAACCAAAAGACCGACTCCATCAAAGGGCATGTCCATGAGAGTATTCTGGACATCCCCTGAAAAACCAGTGGTTCTCAGCCAGGCGTGGCGACGCAGCTCCACCGTCGTTGCAATAGATCTGCCCAGCGAGTCGGCGGTATCAAGGCCACATCGTATGGTGTATTTGGCCGCATCCCTTCCTTCCGCAATGGTGCGGGAAAGCAGTGTCTGGACCTCCTCAGAACACTGGGGCAAAACAGTCGCCACCGAATCCCACAAGGAGTGGGTATATCGGCCCAAAAGACAAGCGGTGTTGATGGACCGCAAGCCGTCACTGGAGGAAGAAAAACCCTTCTTCCCAAATTGATCCAGGCGTTTGGATTCCCTATCCGGAGGGGCGGTAGGGAAGGCGGTTTGGGAAGCGGAGGCTTGGACAACCAAGCTCTCAGGAGTGGGGTGGACAGAGAGAAACAAGGGGTCGCCCGGAGCTGGGCGATGGCGTCGGGACACGTTCCTATCCACAGGAGCCCCTGTGTTGGGCTTGGACCAGGCGCCCAAAAGAACGTCAGTAAGTGCATCGTTAAACGGCAGCACAGTCTCCAAGGAGGAGGCCGCCGGCTGAAGCACTTCTGTCAAGAGATTAGTCTTGACCGTCACCGTAGGGAGTCTGAGATGTAAGGCTCCAGCTGCCCTACGCAACACCGTTGCAAAATTGGCTCCCTCCTCCGTAGCCACGGGAGGAGACAGCATGCCAGTGTCAGGGGAAGTATCTAGACCACTAGCATCCCCTAGACCCTCTGTCCAGTCCTCATCGTACTGACACTGCTGTGCCAGAGGGTCCTCAGACCCCTCCCAGTCCTCCTGGTCCTCCTCCGGTTCAAAATAAGGAGGAGGAGGGACATTTGGGACCCAAGGTCCCATCGGCGCAGGAACCGGCGTCGTGCGACGTCGGTCCGGCTCCATGTCCGGAGCCGGAGAGTACATGGGGATGACGCCGCCCGCAGCCCCGGGCGGCGTCAGGAACGGCACCGGAGACATCGGCGCCGGCAGAGGCGTGGTCAGGTCGATCGGCGTCGATGGGGGTTGCGGTACCACCGGAGCCGGGATCGAGGCCGGGGCCGAAGCCGGGATCGAGGCTGGAGGCACGAGCGACGCCGGGACCGGAGTCGGCGGCGACGCCGGGCAACCCCATCAGGGCCCGCGGGGCCCGAAGGCGCACCGGAGGGACCTTGAGGCCCGAAGAGGCGGGCCATGGCCGACAGGAATTCCTGCACTTGAGCCGGATCCGCCCCGAACCCGGGAAGGACGGGTATTGCGGGGGCGACTCCACAGGCATGTCCGGGGCCGCGGGGACGGTGCCGGGAGGGGCCTCAGCCGAGTCGCGAGATCGGCGAGGCGAAGTCCTACAGCGATGATGCTTTTTGGACTTCTTGTGCTTAGACTTACCGGACGACGAAGACTTGGATCCCGACGACCGGTGAGGACTCCGCGACCGACCCCTCGACCTCTCACGCGACCGGGGCTTGGAATGGCGCGGAGCCGACTGCCGGGCCTCGAGGAGCTTTCGAGACTACTCTCGCAAAGCTATCGGGTTGAGGGCCCGGCAGTCGGAACACAACTTTGTGTCGTGGCCTCGGCCGAGGCAGAAGAGACACTCCAGATGCGGGTCTGTGATGGACATCATCCGAGCACAGGCGTCGCAAAGTTTAAAGCCGGGCATCCCTACGACACCTTGGAGTCGATTCGAAGAAACAGTGAAAAATTCACCAAAAAAGTTAGTCAAAAAATGACTAGGGCACTGCTCTTCCCGGATCTGCGCTTGCTGGCGCGGAAAAAGAAGAACTGACGCCAGCGCGCAGGGGCGGCGTCTAAGCACTGCCCGCGACGTCATCCCGGCGATCACGACGCCGACGACGGACGCGGAGCCGCACGACGCCGCCTACCGACGCGCAAGGGCACTGCTACGCAAAATCTTTCTCGGATCCAGCCTGACGCCTGGGGATATTCTAAGGTGAGGAATCTGTCACTAACGTGTCTCTTTCAGATACGCATCGTATGAGTACTCGCATTTTTAGGCTGTGTCATTTTATGTAAATGCATCTATGCTGAAAAGATAATGCTAACGCAGTATTATTTATTCTTACTGCTCACCTTGTACATCATTTATCTCGCATACTGTCTTGTGATCGTAACAGAACATCTAACTTACAACAGAAACAAGACTGTTCAATAAACCTTTTATTGAAACGCCCGTCTGTTATTTCTGTGTAACTCTGAGAATAACTAAACCATGCACGACTGAGCTGAGTGAAATAATTATCTATTGTTTCTACGACTCTGGGACACGTCCTGATTCTGTAAGGGAAACACAGTGGTCATGTTTTGCGGCTGCCAGAAACTAATCCCTTCTTGTCGTCAAGAAGTTTCTAGTGGCCTCTGAGCTAGCTGGCACAAGTAATTAAGTTTAATATACTCGATAGGGACATACCGACCTTAGTCCTATGTCAAACCTATAGGATATATTATTCCAATGCGCAGAGCCTATAAGGGAAATAGGAGCTACACTACAGATAGAGAGAGATATATCTATAGATAGAGAGATAGAGAGAGATATATCTAGAGAAATATCTAGCGATAGAGAGAGATATATCTAGAGATAGAGAGAGATATATCTAGAGATAGAGAGATAGAGATATATATATCTAGAGATAGAGAGATAGAGATATATCTAGAGATAGAGATATAGCTAGAGATATAGCTAGAGATATAGCTAGAGATATAGCTAGAGATATAGCTAGAGATATAGCTAGAGAGATATATAGAGAGAGAGAGAGATATATAGAGATATATATATATAGAGATATATATATATAGTGTTGTTGGTGTGTCTTTCAGCCTTAATGATGCCTATGACTTCCCTTTGAGAAAGGTCAATGTGACCGAAATGCATCAGGATCGCCAGTGCTGACATTTTCAATAAACCATCTCTCACCGTGGAGAGTGCGGCTCATTTCTTTCCAAGGAGAGACTTTGGGATGTTTTTTGCGTCTTGGTCCTGCCACGACCGACGCACCGCCGAAAAAGAGCGCCAAGACTGCCCGAAATCGTACCGTTTGTTGTGTTTGCGGAAGTATCTAGGGGCAGTAGGCAGCCGCCAAGGATTGGACTTTGGTAGGACTCCAGCAGCTTTAAAATGGCATGCGAGGGAGCCACGGTGACTGGAAAATACAGCAAAACATCGACATCACCCATTGGAGGGTAATAATTGCTAGACTGATAACGCACCACAAGTACCAGCATGCTCGAGCAGTTGGCCGATCGGGGTGTCCACCAGGGGGCATAAATTATAAATAGGAGCAATTGTGTTGTTGGTGTGTCTTTCAGCCTTGATGCCTATGGCTTCCCTTTGAGAAAGGCCAATGTGACCGAAATGCATCAGGATCGCCAGTGCTGAAATTTTCAATAAACCATCTCTCACCGTGGAGAGTGCGGCTCATTTCTTTCCAAGGAGAGAGACTTTGGGATAGATATATAGATATATTCACTGAAAAAACCATAGGTTTCAGGGACGTTATAGTTAGTTGGACATTTCACTCATACAAAACCATAGAATTTCCGCCGTTATAGTTAGTTCAGCTAACTATAACTCGCGCCCCGCAATGCACTGCTGATGACGTCACATATTACATCATTCATGACATGGTCAGTGACATCACTGATGACATCATCCAGTGACTGTTTCTTTAAAGTTTAAATATGTATTATATTTATGCCAAGGTGTATTGAAGAATGAGTGGGTGTATAAGTGTCTGGATGGAGGATTTAGTAGGTGCGCGACTGTTTAAGTGAGTGATTACATGTGTCTTACTGAATGCATGGGTTAGTGACTAAACTGTGTGAATGTCTGTTGTATAAGCTGCTGCATGGGTTGGTCAGTAGCTACATGAGTGTCTAAATGGGTTATCGATTGGTTGCCTGAGTATTTGTATGGGTGCCTGAGTGTGTGTGCGCGGGTGGGTGGGAGGTGTGTGACTGTGCATAGATGTTCGAGTGGTTGATTCACTGGGTGTATGGGTTCAACAGTGCATGTGGAAACAGCTGTATGGGTGTGTGTGTGTGTGTGTGTGTGTGTGTGTGTGCGTGTGTGTGTGTGTGTGCGTGTGTGTGCGTGTGCGTGTGCGTGTGCGTGTGCGAGAGAGAGAGAGATTGTGAGAGTGGCTATATGGATGAGTGTGTACTTGTATCAGTGATTGTATAAGAGAGTAAGTATGCGTTTGTTTCTGTTTGAATAAGTGATGTGGTGTGTGTATAACTGTATAGGTCAGTAAATGGAAGTGTGATTGATTCTTTGCATGACTGACTAGGTGCGTGAGTAACTGGATGAGTGGTGGTGTGTGAGTGTCTGTATAGGTGTATGAGTGCTTATGATAGTGTTGTATTGATGAGTGACTGCATGTATGAGTGATTGTATGGGTGACTGAGTGGATGTGTGTGTAGACCTAGGAATCCGTGAGTGCGTATGTAGTAACTGGTATTGATGTGTCGATGGTTACGAAAATGGTAGTCTGTATTTTACAGTGGGTGTATCAAAGGTTATATTAGAGTGTGAGGAGGTGCATCAGATATTCACGTGGATGATGTCATCAGTGATGTCATCAGTGATGTCACTGACCATGTAATGAATGATGTAATATGTGACGTCATCAGCAGTGCATTGCGGGGGCGCGAGTTATAGTTAGCTGAACTAACTATAACGGCGGAATTTCTATGGTTTGTACGAGTGAAATGTCCAACTAACTATAACGTCCCTGAAACCTATGGTTTTTTCAGTGAATTTCTAAGGTTTTTTAAATGCTAATTTCTAACTAAAACGTGCCTGAAACCTATGGCGCGTTGTAAGTTGGGGGATTGGGGTTGGGGGATTAAGTCCCCTTGAATCCTGAGTGTCCATGGGGGCCAACTAGCCCACCAGGTACCTCCGGTAAGCGCCGCAGAGCTGCGTTGCAGACTGGTGTAAAAAGGGGGCGTGGCCTTGGACCAACTCTCTGCAACGCAGCTCCCTGGCGCATACTGGAGGTACTTGGTGGGCTAGTTGGCCCCCAGGGACCCTCAGGATTCAAGAGGACTTAATCCCCCAATTTACAACGCACCAGGGGGTGTGTTTGCACACTTGTCATATCAGGCCCCGCCCTCCCTGCACCACTGTGCAAACGCGCCCCCTGGCGCGTTGTAAGTTGGGGGATTAAGTCCCCTTGAATCCTGAGGGTCCCTGGGGGCCAACTAGCCCACCAGGTACCTCCGGTAAGCGCCACAGAGCTGCGTTGCAGAGTGGTGTAAAAAGGGGGCGTGGCCTTGGACCACCTCTCTGCAACGCAGCTCCCTGGCGTATACTGGAGGTACTTGGTGGGCTAGTTGGCCCCCAGGGACCCTCAGTATTCAAGGGGAATTAATTCCCCAACTTACAACGCGCCGGGGGTGCGTTTGCAGAGTGCTGCAGGGAGGGGGCGGGGCCTCCGGCGCGATGCCAGCTTTATTTTTTTATTTTTTAGAAGGGGGCTGTGTGGCCCCCCTTATTTTACTATTTTTTGGGCCCTGGGGACCCCATCCCCCAGGGCCTGACCCCTATTTATATAAAAATAAAAAAAATAAAACGGGAAGGGGGCCACCTCCCAAGGCCAATTTAGGCCCCGGGGACCCCATCCCCCGAGGCATGGCCAGAATGTTCTTTTTGTTTATTTGGAGGGGGCACCCCGGGACACTGCAGGAGCACAGTGGTGCCGGGAGGGGGCGGGTCTGATATGTCAAGTGTGCAAACACACCCCCTGGTGCGTTGTAAAATGGGGGATTAAGTCCCCATGAATCCTGAGGGTCCCTGGGGGCAACTAGCCCACCAAGTACCTCCAGTATGCGCCAGGGAGCTGCGTTGCAGAGAGGTGGTCCAAGGCCACGCCCCCTTTTTACACCACTCTGCAACGCAGCTCTGCGGCGCTTACCGGAGGTAGCTGGTGGGCTAGTTGGCCCCCAGGGACCTTCAGGATTCAAGGGGACTTAATCCCCCAACTTACAATGCGCCAGGGGTGCGTTTGCACAGTGGTGCAGGGCGGGTCCTGATATGCCAAGTGTGCAAACACACCCCCTGGTGCGTTGTAAATTGGGGGATTAAGTCCACTTGAATCCTGAGGGTCCCTGGGGGCCAACTGCAGGAGCCGGCCCTGGGGGGGGGGTGGCGGTCCCCAGGGCCATCAAGGGCTCCAGGAGGGGGGCCGCGCGGCCCCCCTCCCAACGTTTGCAAAGCCTCGGGGAGGTGGTGGTCCCCGGGGCACAGGGGTCCGTAACGGACCCCCGAAATTAAATATAGAGTGCCCCGGGGAGGTGGTGGTCCCTGGGGCGTGTGGGGGGGCTCGAGCCCCCCCACACATCAATTCAAATTTTTAAACAGAGCCCCAGGGAGGTGGCGGTCCCCGGGGCTGCGGGGGGGGCGCATGCCCCCGCAGTTTATTCTGAAAGCGGTCCCCGGGGCAGCGTGGGGGGGATTGGGACCCCCCCCACTCACAGCCCCGGGGAGATGGCGGTCCCCGGGGCTGCGGGGGGGCCGCAGTGCCCCTGCATACAATGTAATAAGCCCCGGGGAAGTGGCGGTCCCCGGGGCTGTGGCGGCTAATTAATTGGCAGTGCCCCCGGGACCTGGCCCACCCGGGGGCTTTTTGAAAACGAAGCACGGGAGCCCGCGCTTCGTTTTAAAAAAAATAATTTCGGGGGGGATTCGCGACCCCAACGCGATTTCTGCCGAAATTATACAAAAAAAAAAATGCTTTTTTTGGCCGTGGGGGTCCTTGTGGGACCCCCTGAGCAGGCCTAGGGGGTCAGGGTGTTTCTACCCTGCCCCCTTTTCTTGTTTTTTAACCTTTATTTTACTGTTTTCTTGTGACTCGGTTCTACCGAGTCACAAGATGGCTGCCAACACTTCCTGGTTTGGAGTGTTGGCAGCCAATCAGAGTGAAGCTCGTGCTCGGGAGGGTTCGCGAACCCTCCTCGGCCACAGATATCAAAACTTTTTCTCTTTCTAATTTCTCAGCAACTACTGAACGGATTTACACCATTTAACAAAAAGGGCTCTTTCTGAACCAAGGGCTACCTTTTTGCCAAATTTGATGTAATTCCGTTCAGCAGTTCGGGCTGTAGCTTTGTCTAAAGTTTCTTATGGAAATTAACATGGGGAAAACACGTTTTGGGACCCCCCTTTTTTCTCGGCCCCCGCTTGACGAATCACCCCGAAACTTTCAAGACAGGAGCTGACCAGAGCGCCCCACTAGTTTTGAAAATTTCACGAAGATTCGTCAACCGGCACCAAAGTTATTGGGAAAAGAAAAAACGCATTTCCTATGGAAACCAGGTCCTAACTATAACTACCTACTGGCGACCGCCAGTAGGTGATATATATATATATATATATATATATATCGCACACATGAAAAGAGTAATGTCCGCACTCTCGGGTTAGCCGCAGTGGAAATTAATTACATGGGGTAACGCATTTCGACACCGTTGCGTTTGGTCCGTTTTCAATTGTTATGACGAATCATAGCCTATGTAACATTGCAGTTCCTGTGCGCAAATTGCGTGAACAAGACAGCGTGGGCTGTCAAAACGCGTTACCCCATGTAATTAAATTCCACTGCGGCTAACCCGAGAGTGAGGACATTCCTCTTTTCATGTGTGCGATTGACTGACGGCTGGCTCCGCCCCCATCCCGCGACACTCGCCTCGGGACCTTGATCCCAGCAGGAGCGTCCCTGTGTGCGATATATATATATATATATATATATATATATCATGTGATCAAGACCCTCCGGGGTCGAAACGCGTCATGGCTGCTGTTTGTTTGATCGAGCACAATAAAATTTAAATCTGCACAAAACTGTGGTCCGTGCTCCAGTTCCTGAAGAATCGAGGGAAGGGCGGAGTACTTCTGGGGAGATATATATATAGATGGTAGCTCTCGTTAGGACCTAGCGTCCATAGGAAAAGCGTATTTTGACTTGCCTATATCTTTGGCACCGTTTGACGAATGTTCACACATACATACATACATACATACATATATATATATATATATATATGAATAATCGCTCCAGTGCACTCTGAGGACAATTCTTCGGACAAAACTGGCATGTTCTGAAGACGGACGTGATCATAGGGAGGGATATACCATCAGCTCCCCTAATTACGTTCAAAAGAGCAAGATCTTTAAGAGACATGCTTGTGCACAGCCACCTAGAGAAAATCCCACAGATAAAATGTACAATCAAAGAAATGAAGGGATTTTTCTTTTGTGGAAAATGCAAAGCGTGTGCTCATAGTAAGAGAGTATCATCGTATGATATACCAGGAGTGAAAAGGAAGAGGGACATTAAGAAATTTTTGACATGCCAAACTGCCTTTTCGGTATACGGTTTAGTATGTCCCTGTGAGTTAAAATACATAGGGAGTACGATACACCCAGTAAAAATCTGCATACTGGAACATATGGGAGCGATAACTAAAAAGGATGCATCATACCCAGTAGCTCGGCACTTTGCAAATAAACACCAAAGCAACAGGGATCTGTTGCGGTATTTCAGTATTGACAATGTACCCACTAACATCAGGGGAGGAGATAGAATCTTAAGGTTACGGAGACTTGAGTCGCGTTATATTATTGACCTACAGACACGCGCACCCTATGGTTTAA